>JAJPUD010000017.1:896150-966479 GCA_023553655.1 Myrmecobius fasciatus | reverse complement strand
TGGCTGAATAAATTATGGTATATGAATGTTATGGAATATTATTGCTCTGTAAGAAACGACCAGCAGGACGATTTCAGAGAGGCCTGGAGAGACTTGCATGAACTGATGCCGAGTGAAACGAGCAGAACCAGGAGATCATCATGCACAGCAACAACAGTATTACATGATGATCAATTCTGATGGACATGGCTCTCTGCAATAAAGAATTGTCTCAAACCAGTTCCAATTGTTCACTGAAGAAAACCATATACACCCAGAAAGAGGGACATGAAATATGGTCCACAATGTAACATTTTCATGATCTCTATTGACATTTGCTTGCATTGTGTTGCCTTTCTCTGATTCTTTTTTTTTCTTGTAGATAGGATTTTTCTTGCATAACTTCTCAAGCATTTCAACATTATTAACATGTAGTGGACTTCCTGCCATCTAGGGGAGGGGAGGGGACTGGGGGTAAAATTTGTATTGGAAAGCTTTGTAAAGATCAATGTTGGGGAACTACCCATACATATGTTATACAAATAAAAAGCTTCAATAAAAAAAATAATTAAAAAAATTTAAAAAAAAGAAAAAATAGTAACAAAGTTCATTTGGAAGAACAAAAGGTCAAGGATTTCAAGGGGATTAATGAAAAAAAAAAGCTGATGATGGTGGACTTGCTGTACCAGATCTAAAACCATATTACAAAGCAGTGGTCATCAAAACCATTTGGTACTGGCTAAGAAATAGAATAGTTGATCAGTGGAATAGGATAGAATCACAAGACAAACTAGGCAATAACTATAGCAATTTAGTCTTTGATAAACCCAAAGACCCCAGCTTTTGGGATAAATACCCACTATTTGACAAAAACTGCTGGGAAAATTGGAAACTAGTGTGGAAGAAATTAGGGCTTGACCCACATCTAACATCACATACCAAGATAAGATCTAAATGGATTCATGATCTAGGCATAAAGAATGATATCATAAACAAATTAGAACAATGTAGGATGGTTTACCTCTCAGACCTGTGGAGGGGGAAGGAATTTGTGACCAAAGAAGAACTGGAACTCTTAACTGAAAACCAGATAGATAACTTTGACTATATTAAGTTAAAAAGTTTTTGTACAAAGAAAACCAATGCAGTCAAGATTAGGAGGGAAGCAATAAATTGGGAAATCATCTTTACATTTCAGGGTTCTGATAAAGGTCTCATCTCTAAAATACATAGAGCATTGTCTCATATTTATAAAAATTCAAGCCATTCTCCAATCAATAAATGGTCAAAGGATATGAACAGACAATTTTCAGAGGATGAAATTAAAACTATTTATAGTCATATGAAAAGGTGCTCCAAATCACTATTGATCAGAGAAATGCAAATCAAGACAACCCTGAGGTACCACTACACACCTGTCAGATTGGCTAAAATGACAGGAAAAGTTAATGATGAATGTTGGAGGGGATGTGGGAGGGCTGGGACACTGATGCATTGTTGGTGGAGCTGTGAATGGATACAGCCATTCTGGAGAGCAATTTGGAGCTATGCTCAAAAAGTTATCAAACTGTGCATACCCTTTGACCCAGCAGTGTTTCTATTGGGCTTATATCCCAAAGAAATCATAAAGGAAGGAAAGGGCCCCACATGTGCAAGAATGTTTGTGGCAGCCCTTTTTGTAGTGGCTAGAAAGTGGAAACTGGATAGATGCCCTTCAATTGGAGAATGGCTGAATAAATTATGGTATATGAATATTATTGTTCTGTAAGAAATGACCAGCAAGACGATTTCAGAAAGGCTTGGAGAGACTTGCATGAACTGATGCTGAGTGAAATGAGCAGAACCAGGAGATCATTATACACGGCAACAACAGTACTTTATGACGATCAATTCTGATGGACATGGCTCTCTTCAGCAATGAAATGTTTCAAACCACCTCCAATTGTTCACTGAAGATAGCCATATAGACCCAGAGAGAGGGATGTAAAATGTTGACCACAATATAACATTCTCATACTCCTTGATTGATGTTTGCTTACATTGTGTTTCCTTTATCTGATATAACTTTTGTGTAGATAAGATTTTTCTTGCACAACAATGATAAGTTTGGAAATATGTATACATATATTCAATTTGCCAATATTTTAACATAATTAACATGTAGTGGATATCCTGCCATCTAGGGGAGGGGTGGGGAGTTGGGGGGAAAATTTGTAACAGAAAGCTATGTAAGGGTTAATGTTGAAGAATTACCCACACATATGTTATGCAAATAAAATTTAAAAAATAAAAATTAAAAAAAAGAAAAATATAGGTAAAATTCTGTGTAAAACAAAAAGTGCCATATTAATGTTAACTTATATTATTATTAAATATGCAACAAATACATATTTGAGTAGGTTGAAAATTGTTATTATGTGAATAAAATGGCATATCCTGTGACCCAGAAATTCCATTATAAAGCAAATATCTTGAGGAAATCACTGTGAAAAATAAATACTCCATATACACCAAAGTAATTCTAAGAATTAGAAACAAAGTAGATGACTTTTGTTTGGGAAATGGCTTAACAAATTGTGTGGTACATTAATGCACTAGAAAATCATTGCTGTGTAAGAAATAAACATGATGAAAAAATGAAATGAATTGATGAAAAGAGAAGTAAGCAGAGCTGGGGAAATAGCATACATATTTTCTGCACCAATAAAAATGAAGAGAACAACCATCTAAAATAAGTGAAACTAAATGATGAAAAATTAATAAAAACAACTTTGACCCCAAGGACAAAATATGAAAGGACATGTTATGGACCACATGTGTAGAAAATGGCAATCACTTTTGAAATATTTTGATATTTTGAAGAATTTTGTTAAATTTTTTCTCTCAATTTTTCTTTTTAAAAATTGTTTTATGGGCTGGTTTCTCTGGAAGAGAGAAAAAGGAAGGACCTGGAGGGAAATCTAGATATTGGGACAATGGAAATTAGAAATAAAAATCTGTTTTTCAAAAGCTTCTTCAGCTCATTTGTTTCTTTTATTCAACACTGCTTTCCATATTTATTCAGCTCTGTCTTCTCCTGACAGTGAGACCAAACTAAAATGTAAGAAATCATGTATGTTCTCAACATCTTCAGAAAAATGACTGGTTTTTCCTATCTTGTTCGGTGGGAATTTTCTATTTTTCCAGCTGGCAGAAATAAAACCCTTGAAATCAGAACATACGTCCAATGTGCAATTTCTATGGCTAGCCAAAAGCTTGCCTTCTTATTTAGCCAATGTCAAAAGCTGTTCATAGCGTTACAATCTTTTCTGTTAAGCACATTATCCCCTAAATCTACAAAAGTGGTTGGCTGTATCTGCTCTTGATAAGGGAGTATCATTACTTATAAATTTCTAGCATACTTCAAAATGATGAGGGCAAGTTCACTTGATACAGATCAAATCTTATGCCCTCATACAGTTTTATGTTCCCTATATAGTTAATAAATATTCAATTTAAGTGTCATCAATCATAGGTCTGCGTAATTCAGAGGAAGAAAAAAAATCTATAGTCTATATATGGAAAAGATAGCTAGGCTCAAAATTCTACATTCTGCAAAGCATTCTTTGAAATTATTATTTATTCTCCAAGAATAATCAACACTTTTTTGGAAGTTCTTAATCCAGAATCACAAGTAACCTATGTAAGTGTGTTTCAAGATGAAGATAAAAGCTCAAGGAAAAATATGAGCACTGATTTATTGGGCTCATAGGATCAGAGATGGAGGATTGACAGAGTCAAATCTAAGGCATAGTATTCAATGGAAACTGAGGCCAAGAAAGGTTAAATGACTTCTCTAAGATCACAATATAGTGCCAGAAGCAGAATCTGAATCCAGATCTTCTGGCTCCTGATCTACTGTTATTTCTACTGAGCCATATGTTTAAACATCGGGGAACAGATTGTGAGGAGGGAATATATACTATTCTCCCTCTCCCCTCTCTTATGATGCCTCTTACACAAACTTGCCATATTGCTCAAGGACATGAAAACTGGCCTCAGTACACTAGTTTCTATGGTCAATTTAAATGGAAGAAAATACACTCAAACCTACTCAGCCTTCCTAACTGGAAAATGTAATAGTGGTGCTACAAGCACAAGGGGACATGTATGCATGTGATTAGTGAAATGAAAATATGTATGCATGTCACTACCAATATATTGGAATTCTCCAAAGTAAAGTAGAGATATGAAAAATTCATTTCCTATAAAATAGAAAAATTATGGCTTATGTCACCAAAAGATTCCTTTATATAAATATATTTGCCAAAATTTTAAGCAATGATTTAATGTGCTACATTTCCATACACATACAAACATAAATATATAACTGTCTAGTTAGGCAAATATTTACATAAACAATAAGGTATTCAATTTATATCTTGCCTTCTTCCAAAAAGATCTTTTTTTTAGCTTAAAAAATGAAATGCAAGAGATTAAAAACTTACAGAAATATCCAAAGGAAACAGAGTATATATATATATATGTGTATATATATATGTATGTGTATATATGTATAGTATACACTATACAACTAAGCTGAACCAATTACTCCAATTAAGTGCTGTATTTTAATAAGCAACATTAAGGAGTAGACATGGAATCAGGAAAACCAAGTAAGAGAAAAACTCCCTTCCAACATTTTCTATTAATTTGTGTGTTAATCATATAATCTATTAAAGCCTCAGTTTCCCCAGTTATCTTAAATGTAAAATGATGATAATTATACTAATAAGAATCTATTTCACAAGGTTATTGTTAGTTATTATTTTGCATTGGTGTATACTGCTTGGCAGTCAAGAAAGGGAAAGGCAGCACACTGTGTTACATGATTTTCATTGGATGATAAAATAAAGTCTACAGATTGATCTGCATACATAGGAGAATATTTTGTTGGCAGCCAACTCAAGCATAAATTGACTGGTTGGGTCTTTGCATAAGACGTGTTGGTTTATAATACAAACAGAATCCTCAACTTCAGTTTTACAAAAGAAACAAAAATGGTTTTCAAATGAATGATTCTTATAATAAACCTTTCCATATATAGACTGAATATATCAATTACCTAAAAAATTAATTACATTATTTGTTATTTTAGTACTTAAGGAGATATTTTGATCTTATCAATAGCGGCAGTAATGGAAATGTTCCCTCCAATAGCACAGACTTTAGCCCATGCAAGCCTTCACTTCCAGAGTGATTCTTGTTTGCATGGTCCTATAAATCTTTCATAGATGATCTACACTATGTTCTGGAAGCCTTCCTTTAAGCCTTATAACTATTCCGTGGGTACCAGTGCATCACTTGGCTTGATCATCTATTATCCCTTACTCTGACTACATGACTGGTTGACTTCTTTTTCCAATCATATTCATCCTGAAAGTTATCTTTTATACCAATTCTTACACACAAGTCATTGCTCATAATATGTTCCAGCCTACTGCTTCTTACACATAAGTCATCACTGGTAATATGCTCAAGCCTGCTTATTTCCACCATGTATCTCTCCATTGCCCTTTGGGTCTTCCATAATTTAAATTCTTTAGTTCCTGTAATATTCCATAATATTCAGTAACATAGCAATATTAGAGGAATATTGATGTCAGATGGGTCACACAATGATAAAGCCATCTTTGGCAACTGAAACTTACATAACCAACATAAGTACAAAAGGCCCTTAATCTTATACAGTCCTCTTCCTTTTCTGTACTGACTAAAGTAGCATGTTTTCAATTCAGTGGTTGCTACTTAAATGAGAGACTGTTGTCCAATGATCAGTGAGGAAATATGATTCTGGTGATTTTTAGCACCATGCAAGTGAGATGGATCCCTGCTACAACTTGGCATTATTTTCAGATACACATTATCTAAAGTGATGGATGTGAATTCAAGAAAACCAAGAAGGTTCAAATCTCCCTTCCAACATTTCCTAGCTGTGAGATTGTGAGAAGTTCAGTTTCTTGAATTCCAATAATAAATCTTAGTAGAACTGTCATTCAATGGAAATAGAAGATTCAGTTGAATGGAAGAATAACTGATTCCTATTAAGAGACAAAAAACGAGTTAACAGATGATGGCTTGGACACCTAAACAGCCTAAAACATCATTCCATAAGACTTATGGTCAGCATACCATGGACTATATAGAGAAAAAATAAAGGTGCCTCAATACAGAGAAAAAATAAAGGTGCCACAAAGTAGACTGCTGCTTATGTGACAATCTAACATAAATAAATAAATAAAATGTTAGAAATAAAGAAATCCTATGAGGAACTTGATAAAAGCCTCTATATCAAATCAACTTCATCATTAATAACCTGTTACTTTTCTACTAAAGTAGGTACAGGCCAGGATGAAGAAAAATACAAAAAAAAAATCTGTTCCAAGATTAAAAGTAACATAAAGATCAAAGGCTTATAGAATACTTGGTTGTATTATAGACTATTTTTATACTTAGGAAAATAAAATTTCAAATGCTTTTAGTCTCAAGGACCCCAAATTTTAAATTTATTCCAAATGCATTGGAAATCTCCAAAGTGGGTTTTATCTTTTGGTATGACTGCTTATGGAATATAAACTATAAAATAAAACCAATGTGTGAATGTTGGATGGAATTTTTTAAAAAAAGAAATGTTAACTGCCAATATTTTGACAGAAACATCTATTTAGCATTCATTAGAAATGCTCAAGATTACTAATGACAGATAATGAGAGAATGAAATAGTTATCTAAGAAGAGAATAAACAAGAACTATAGAGAAATGATTTAGCTAACTACTTGGGGCAGCTGGAAAGACTTTTGAACCTGGAGTGGATGCCCATCAATTGGGGAATGGCTGAACAAGCCATAAACACGAAGGTAATGGAATATTATTATTCTATAAAAATGATGAGCAAGATGATTATAGAAAAACCTGGAGAGATTTACATGAACTAATGCTGAGCAAAACAAGCAGAACCAGAAATACATCGTACACAATAACAGCAAGAATGTGTGATGACCAACTATGAAAGGCTTGCTTCTTCTCAGTGATCCAAAGCAATTCCAATAGACTGACAGAAAATGCCATTGACACCCAGAAAAAGATCTGAGGAGATTGAATTGTAAATCAACACATGCTATGTTCATATCTTTTTTCTGCTTTTTTATATTTCCCATGTTTTTTCATTTTTGCTCTGATTTTTCTTTCCCAACATGATTCATAAAACAACATGTACTAAAAATAAATGAACTTACTACAATAAAAAAGACTTTTGAACCTGATTTTATTTCTCATTTGGGAACATATGTGAATCTTCCTTGACAGATGTGTTTTTAAAAAGTTGAAGGCAATTGGAAGAGTAATAAATTGAGGCATATGCAAATGTATATTTAAGCTATTTACACATACCCTCCAAAGACTTTTCAAAAATCATTGACTCCTTTCACAAACTGAAGAATAGATGGATAGGACAACTAGATCCTTTCTTCCTCCATCTCTTCACTTCCCTACCTTGACTTTTAGAAGCACCTTGCACAATAAACAGAGTATTGGGCATGGAACAAAGATTTAGATTAAGTGATGCACCTGATACTTAGAAGCCATCTGACTGAGCAATTCATTTAACCTTTACAGGTCCTAAGCCACTCCCTAGGTCTGACTGTTCTTAAATCTGAAATTTTCCTAAATTGCATCTGACCAAATTTAGTACATAGCTGTACTGAAATGGCTATTTGGTATCACATTTTTCATACACTAGCTAGGACTTATAAGCAGTGTCTTAAGATGGAATTTACAGGTATAGAAAAGAAGGATCATTGACTGAAGAGAATGCAGGTGAGATAGTGCTCTAGGCTCCCGACAAAGAAATGAGCAATATTTTTACAAAAGGAAATATTGGTGCCAAGTTTGCATTATGTGAACATGATCACATACATAAAAGTGGCCAGTTGCATAAAAAACATACTTTATAGAACTAGGAGATTATGTTTGAGATAATGTAAAATTGGCTCAAATTTTTTTCAGATGCTTAGTAGTATGGTAAACATAGCTTATTACTATAAAACATTTTTTCAATCTTTATTCTATATGTGGAACAATACATACTACCATTGCCCCCAAATCCTTGGGTACTGGGGGAATAGAAGCTGAAGAAACCTGTTTCTAAGGATGCTTTTTCTCCTATTTATCAGTAGGGCTTCTTTTTACTCATGTAAATATCCTCTGAATCCATAGAAGAGTAGACCTCCAGCTAGGCAGAATAAAGCCAATTTAGCTTCTTAAGCAAGAACTGCTTTGTGAAAAAATCCTGTAAAACTTCCCACTAAATGAGTTACAAACTAGTCACATGGGGCTTTCATTGAATTTACTTGTGAACATTATAAAGGACAATTGTCTCTGAACCAGGTACATCAAACGCAGGACTGCTACTGTGTAAAAGCATGGAATGCTACGCCACCTACACACACAAAGAAAATTAGCTTCTTATTGAAAGGAGGTACTATTGAAAAACTCCAGGGGAAAAAATGAAACAACAAAATGAATGACACCTACAGGCAAATCCAATGGTTAAGGCCATTTGGATAAGGACTTTCTTAGTCTGAAAGAAAGAAAAAAAACAGCACAGTTTCAGAAGATCATGGAAGATAATTGAACTAAATCAAAGTCAAAGTAGCAGCTCTTGAAATCCTAAGCAAGGAGAATTTAAATCTGCCTGAAAAGAAAAAAAAAACCTTAAAATGAAAGATTTTCAAACCAAATTCTTTGGATTCAGTGGGGAAAAATCCAATATAAAGTTTTATGGAAAATACCTCATTCTCCTAAAAAGCTTATATGTATATTTAAAAGGATAATCAGTGACTCTGATTTGAGGTGATAAGCTTATATGTCTATAGGCATACATATATGCATATGTATCTAATATTTTTAAGTCTTATATGAATACCAGAAAAGTATTTTCAGTATTTAGTCCAAGTCATCCACCTCCCCATATTTTTTTTGGACTATAATGCACATGGGCAGCTAGGTTAAACAATGGATAGAATTCCAGGCATAGGGTCAGGAAGATTCATTTTCTTGGATTCAAATCTGGCCTCAGACACTTACTAGCTATATGACTTTGGACAAGTCACTTAATCCTGTTAGAAGTAGTTTTATCATCTGTAGAATGAACTGAAAAGAAAACAACAAATCACTACAGTATCTTTACCAAGGAAACCCCAAATGAAATCACAGAGACACAACTAAAAAACCTACATGACCGGTAATCATTAATATCTATTTTTTAAAATAATTTTATTTTTTTATTTGCAAAACATATGTATGGGTAATTCTTCAACATTGACCCTTACAAAGCTTTCTGTTATAAATTCCGCCCCCAGTCCCCACCCTTCCCCTAGATGGCAGCATATCCACTACATGTTATTTATGATAAAACACTTGACAAATCGAATATATGTATACATATTTCCACACTTATCATTGTTGTGCAAGAAAAATCTTATCTACAAGAAAGAAATATCAGATAAAGGAAACACAATGCAAGCAAACATCAATTGAGAGTATGAGAATGTTATGTTGTGGTCCACATTTCACATCCCCCTCTCTCTGGGAGTATATGGCTTTCTTCACTGAACAATTGGAAGTGGTTTGAAACATTTCATTGTTGAAGGGAGCCATGTCCATCAGAATTGATCATCATATAGTATTGTTGTTGCCATGTATAATGATCTCCTGGTTCTGCCCATTTCACTCAGCATCAGTTCATGTAAGTCTCTCCAGGCCTCTCTGAAATCATCTTGCTGGTCATTTCTTACAGAGCAATAATATTCCATAACATTCATATACCATAATTTATTCAGCCATTCTCCATTTGATGGGCATCCATTCAGTCTCCAGTTTCTAGCCACTACGAAAAGGGCTGCCACAAACACTCTTGCACATGTGGGGCTCTTTCCTTCCCTTTAATCATTAATATCTAAAAAGGAAAGGGAACTGGTATCTCTTTTAAATTTTTTTTTGCTTTTTACTTTCAAAATATATGCATAGATAAAGAAAGGAAAAGGCTCCACATGTGCAAGAATGTTTGTGGCAGCCCTTTTTGTAGTGGCTAGAAACTGGAAATTGAATAGATGCCCTTCAATTGGAGAATGGCTGAATAAATTATGGTATATGAATATTATGGAATATTATTGTTCTGTAAGAAATGACCAGCAAGATGATTTCAGAGAGGCCTGGAGAGACTTACATGAACTGATGCTGAGTGAAATGAGCAGAACCAGGAGATCATTATACACGGCAACAACAGTACTATATGACGATCAATTCTGATGGACATGGCTCTCTTCAACAATGATATGTTTCAAACCACCTCCAATTGTTCACTGAAGAAAACCATATACACCCAGAGAGAGGGATGCGAAATGTGGACCACAACATAACATTCTCATACTCCTTGATTGATGTTTGCTTATATTGTGTTTCCTTTATCTGATATATCGTTTGTGTAGATAAGATTTTTCTTGCACAACAATGATAAGTTTGGAAATATGTATACATATATTCGATTTGCCAATATTTTAACATAATTAACATGTAGTGGATATCCTGCCATCTAGGGGAGGGGTGGGGAAGTTGGGGGGAAAAATTTGTAACGGAAAGCTATGTAAGGGTTATTGTTGAAGAATTACCCACACATATGTTATGCAAATAAAATAAAATTTAAAAAAATATATATGCATAGATTTTTTTCAACATTCACGCTTGCAAAACCCTATGATCCTAATTTTTCTCCCTCTCTTCCCATCTCCACCCTTAGACAACAAATTAAACATGTACAATTCTTCTAAACATATTTCCACAGTTGTTATGCTGCCCAAGAAAAATCATATCAAAAAGGGAAAAATGAGAAAAACTCCAAAAAGTAAGCAAATAGCAACAAAAAGGTGACTATGCTGTGATCTGCATAAAGACCTCACTGTCCTCTCCCTAGGTGCAGATGGCTCTCTCCATCATAAGTCCATTGGAATTGGCCTGAATAACCTCACTGTTGAGAAGAGACACATCGATCAGAACTGATCATCTAATATTCTTGTTATTGCTGTGTACAATGTTTTTTTGGTTCTACTCACTTCACTCAGCATCAGTTCATGGAAGTCTCTCCAGGCCTTTCTGAAATCATCTGCTGATCATTTCTTGTAGAACAATAATATTCCATAACATTCATATACCATAATTTATTCAGCCATTCTCCAACTGATGGGCATCCACTCAGTTTCCAGTTCCTTGCCACTACAAAAAGGGTTGCTAAAACATTTTTGTACACATGGGTCCTTTTCCCTTTTTTATGATCTTTTTGGGATACAGACCAAGTAGAGACACTGCTGGATCAAAGGGTATACACAGTTTGATAACCTTTTGGGTATAGGAATGGCATCACTTAAGGTAATCTTTTGCAATTTTGGAAAGCCTCAATTGATCAGGTATTTGTTTTTTACATCAAGGTTATAGTTACTTTTAGGGGCTGCTAGGTGGCGCAGTGGAAAGAGCACCAGCCCTGAAGTCAGGAAGACCTGAGTTCAAATCTGGTCTCAGACACTTAATACTTCCTAGCTGTGTGACTCTGGGCAAGTCACTTAACCCCAACTGCCTCAGCAAAAAAAGCAAAAGAAAAAAAAAAGGTTATAGTTACTTCTTTGCATTTTTTACTCTTTGTTCCTAGATTTGCACTAAAAGTGTGTGTGTATATATATATACATATATATATATTTATATATGCTCATTGTCATGCAAACATTTATATATCTATATTTCCATATCTTCATCTATATATCTACGTCTCTAAATCTGGGTCAAGTGAGCTTGTAGGGTGAAAAGATTTCTAAGATCATCTTCTGGACTGAATATTATTCAGCTTTCAGATTCTAGGTAAAATATCTGGGATACTAATACGCAAATGATCCTGATAATGAAGTAAATGGGACCCCATTTACAACACTGATTTGAATCAGTGACTCAAACTTCTATACAAAATTGTCTGTAGAACATTACAACCAAATCGTCATAGGAGTTATTCCAAGCAGAAATTTTATTATGGGAGCAGATGTTTATCTTCAATAGTATTAAGGGTTTTTCTATTGAGTTATTGTTCAACTAGAAACTTTGATATATTAATAACAAAAATAATAAAAAAGAATTACAATAATAGTTAGCATTTTTATAGCATTATGTACTTTATAAAATGTTACACATATACTATCTTGCTTGATCCTCACAACAACTTGAAGTACATAATATTATAATCCTCATTTTACAAATTAGGCTACTGAGACTAAGACTAAGTGACTTTCCTAGGCTTCTCTACCCATTGCATCACTTTGATTGTTCAATTGAATGCTCAAAAATAGTCTTGTAAAAAGGAAACAAGTAAGTCAAGAAGACTACTAGAGGCTTAAATGGAAGTCAAAGCCACAAATGCCACAGCCTTCTCCAAATATCAAGTGGAAAAAATGCTACCTAGGAATATTTTTTACACTGTGACAAGGGAATTTTATGATTCATTTCAATAAGATTAATAAAAATTTATAACTATCATTTTTTTTAAAAAGTGAATAAATGATAGAGCTAATTAATGGCTAAGTCTAGTCATGAGAATGTCAATATCAAAAAGTGATCTGTGTGAAACTGAGAGACAGAAAGGGGTAGTAGATAGTGACCTCATCTTGCAATTCATGAGGACAATGAAATCTCCTTAAAAGCAAGGAGAGTGTATCATCATTTTTTACCTTATTCTAAGTGCCAAGTATAGTCCTTGGTATATAGGAAGATATTTTATAAATACTTAGAAATTAATAGAAGATTAAAGCTCTAATTCTGACACATATATGCTTATGAGAAAGTCACTTAGTTTCTGAAAGATGACTACAGGAAGTTGATAAACATTTATTAAGCATCTTCCATGTGTGACTAGAACCCTGAGTCTGAATCAAATGACCCAACTGCAAATCCAGTCTCAGATATTAACTTTATGACACTGGAAAAGTCTCTTAATCCTATTTCCCTAAGATTCTTCATCTGTAAAATGAGCAGAAGGAAATGGCAAATGGTATCTCTGCCATGAAAATCCCCCAAAGGGGTCACCAAGAGTCAGACATGATTGAAAAAAATGGCTAAAAATAACAACAAATAATGTATAAGCAAATTGCTGAGTGCTAGAGATAAGAAGACAGGCAAAAGACAGTCATTTCTAAAGAAGCTTACAGTCTAATGGGCATGACAACATGCAAACAACTGTACAAATTAGTTGAAAGAAGGACAAATTGGAGATGATCAACAGGAGGAAGGAATTAGAACAAAGCACAAAAAGCTTCCTTAAAAAGGTGAGATTTTTAGTGGGGATAAGAAGGAAGTCAAGAAATTCAGGTTAAGATGAAGGAGAGTATGACATCCATAAAAGACAGACAATGAAAATGCCTAAAATTGGTAGGTTGAATGTCTTATTTGAACAAATGCTAGGAGGCTAGTGTCACTGTGAGTGCCTGGGGTGATGTATGCTATAAGATAGGAAAGGGGGTAGAGGAGAAGAAAGTTTATGAAGGGCTCTGAATGCCAAATAGAATATAAATATATATATAAAAATTTAAAATCCTCTATCACCCTAGAGGTGATAGGGAACAACTGGAGGTGACATGATTAGAGTTGTAGTTAAGAAGGATGATGAGTTGAAGGAAGGATTGGAATGGGGAAAAAAAAAACCAACTTGTGGCAAGTAGACCAAGCTATTGGATTTGTCCAGGTATGAGAGCCTACGCCAAGGTCAGAAGAGAAAAATGTTTTTGTGGTTGTTCAGTTATTTTAATTGTGTCTGATTTTTAGTGACCTCAATTGTTTTGTTTGTTTGTTTTTGTTTCTTTTTTTTTTTTTTTTTTGGAAAGAAACTGTAGTAGTTTGCCATTTCCTTCTCTAGTACATTTATATATGAGGTAACTGAGACAAACACAGCTAGTAAGTATCTCAGTTTTAATTTAGGAAGATGAATCTTCCTGACTCCAAGCTTAGCACTTTATCTAATGTGACAGCTAGCTGCCCAAATATTATGAGACAAGGGAAATAGCATTGACTCTTGAGTCAAAGGATATGCCTTCAAATTATGCAGTGGGTATTTACTACCTTGTGACCTTGGGCAATTACTTGACTTTCTCAAGTATCATTTTGATCTTCTGTTAAATGACAAAGTAAGATTAAGTTAACCTGGAGGTTTACTCAAGCTTGCAATCTATAATCTTGTACCTCCGATGTAGATCTTACAAGTGTTAATCCTTTATCATTACTTCTTATACAAGCAGAGAGTTTGGATGCAATACCCCCAATGGCATTATCAAACAACTATATGCATGTCATGAATGTCTAGATCTCAAAGAAAAGAAATGATATGGAATTACCTCAAATCATTTAAAACAAGCAAGTCTTCATTCTAAGAAGCTAACAATGTCCAAAATACTCCAGGACTCATTCATATCAGGATTCATTTTTAATGTATTTATAATTAGTAGATAAAATTTTGAAACCTTGATTTGGTCACTCTGTTTATTTATGCCCTCAACATACTATGCCAATTTTGTACTTTTTTTCTCCATTCTGTCTAGTACCTTTACAGTTTAATTACTAATCTTTAAGAACAAATCTACTTGAACTCTAATTCATTTTTACTATTATTTTAATCTGATTATTTGCAAGTTTAGTAATCAACAATGAGTAAATAAACCAAGCTGGAATGGATCACATTTATTTTGGCTTCTCACCAATGCAATTAAACTTTCAATTCATTTGGCTACAGCAGGAAGCTAAAAAGTGAGACAATTCAATCTACTGAAAGTTACTATAGCAGTTCATTTTCCTAAAATATGCAGAAATAGACTGATTTAAGAGGCTGAGTAAAAGGAGGGAGAGCATGGCAGAGAGGTAGTAAGCTGATCTCAAAATCTAAAAGACCTGGGTTTAATTCTGCCCTTGCTACATATTGACTTCATGACACTGAGCAATCCATTTAAACTAGCAGATCTCTTAGGTATATATCAAAGAATGTAAACTATAGATAAAGTGAGAGATCTGCACTGGCATGAGAACTCTTTATACTGAAGAAATCACATCAGTTAAAAGAAAAAAAAACTTTTCAACATCACCTTCTCCCTCCCCAAAAGAGCATAGAACTAAAGATGTGACTTGTACTGCTCAAAAAAAAAAGATATGAGAGCAGAGATGGTGAACAAAATTCTCTGTGCATCCACAGTACTTGAATAAGGTAATAAAATCTGAAAGATGAATCAAGAAAAAAATATCTGGGTTACTTATGCTTTTTATTCAAAATTAAAGAAGAGAAACTTCCACCAGATATAGTGAATATGAGCTCAGTTCTGTGGGATGCAAGCAGCATTCATAGTCAATCATGCCCAGAAATGCAAAAATATACACAGTAAATGTAATCAAGAAAAGTAAAGAATGTGAAATAAAACTGATCCAGTTTAACATGGCAGTTAGAAAAAGTGGAACTCTCACTCCACAACAAACAATGTCATAATAATAGCTTAGATGGTTTATTCAATTTTGACTAGTGGAGAGTAAGAAGTTAAGAGATCATTTCAACTGCTCTATGTGAAAACCAGTGTTTCAGTTCATTCAGTGGTCATTTCAAGAGCTAATTCCTAGTAAATGACTTTCTTTGAACTGATAACATTAACCAAAGATTGTCATCTTCCTCTAAGCATTAGGGGGAAGATTTATGACTTGCACATTCATTATAATTAGTAGAAATTTCATAATCATTACTATAATCATTCCAACAAGCAGACATGGATCACATGCCAAACTGATCTTTTTTTCACATAGCGTTTGTTTTCAAAGTAACATAAGTCACAAAAACATTGTTCCATTGTCTGAATGTTTTTGTTTTGTTTTGTGTATATTTTTGTTTTCTGGTTTTTTTTCTTTGTTTTAATCTCTTTTCTTATCCACTAATTCATTATATTCCAATCCACCCCAAATAGAAGATCTGTCATCCCAATAACAAAAAAGTCAAACAAAAATATATTAGTATATTGTCAAGACATATCAGCACATTCATATCTGAAAATGTATGTTTCAATCTGTAGAACTTGTCTTGGCAAAAAAGCAGGAGGAATTGCTGACTTTATAGAGTTCTGATTGGTCACTGTATTAATAAAATGTATCCACACAATACCGTGGTTATTAAGTGCATTATTAAACTTCTAACAGGTATCCGTCTTCCTGGGGTAGTGGTTATTTATAAGCGTTGTTGAGCTAGACAGTTGTGGTGTACTTAAACCAGAGAGCAACATTTAAGTCAATAAACAATTGTCAGTCACCACTTCTAGGACCACTTTTGATGGGAAGAAGTAAAACATCCAGATTTGGGAACCAGGAGACATGGTTTCTTATCCAAGTGCTATCTGTAATTATAATCAATAACTGATTGCTATCTGTAACTATAACTTTTTGCTTTCAATTGCCACATCTGTGACAAGTGGCAATAATCCTATATATTTGTTGAGGGTTGTGTGTGGGTCTTAATTTAGCATTCATGACTTTTAGACATATTTTTATAATTGCATTTTAGTATAATTGGCTCTTTTGTTATAGTTCATATTTTATTTTATGAATTGAAAAATATTATCCTGAGAAGGAGTCCACAAGTTTCATCAGACTGCTAACGAGGTTCATGACACAAAAAAGGAAAGAATCTATGGTCTAAGGTGAATGGAATTAATTAATTTAAAATACCTTTCAGCTTTTGGGGAAGAAAAATAGTATTTTATGGAATAATGTGATCACCACAACTTAGAAGTAGAAGTTATCTTCCTAGAGCTACTACAAACTTGGAGACAGAAGATCATGTAGTCCAATATGTTCATTTAACAAATGAGAAGACCAAAGCTTTGAGAAATGGTATAATTTGTCCAGCGATCACAACTAATTGTACATCTAGTTCATAATATAGAATCTGGGTTCCTTAACTCCCTGTTGAGAAGAAGAATGTATCTCATTCAAAAACCATCTCATACTAGGTTAAGAAGCAAAACCTGAATGATTTGAGGCTTTAGTAAGGGATACTTGCTGATGCTCACTACATCTGTGATGTTAGAAAAATAATTTAACTTTACTGTGATTCAATCTCTTCACTAGTACAAGATAGGGATTGGGCTAGTTGTCCTCTGAGTTACTACATAGATTATTTAAAATAGGAAGAGACCTATAATATCTTTTGCAATGAGAAAAAAAAAGGAAGGAAAATTACTGAAATCAATGAAGTAATGAAACCAAAAGAAATAACAGGCAAGCTAATTGTTATTATTGTTATTATTATAGACGTGACCCAAAGGTGGGGCTAAAACTCAACTTATTGAAGTAATGTACTGCAGAGACATACAATCAAACTTGGGAATTTGAAGAGAATGTTGTCCAATTTTGACAAAGTTTGAGAGCATCTCCTCAAGCAGTGTGAACCACAAGCTGACAAATAACCTCTGCTTACACATAACCTCCTAGGAATCAGCTGGGGATCCCATCAGCTATTCAGTTAATGAACCATGCAGAGACTCTAAGGGCCCACTGACAGAAGAGTAATCAATAGGTCACTTGATCCTGTGGAGGGCATAGGGCATTTTTGTAGAGAGGTAAAATGACAAACATAGCCAGATCAATGTAACTGAAGGGTCCTTCCCTAATCAGCACTCGCTTCTTGTTTGTCTTACCTTTATGGAATCATCAGGAGCACAGTGCAATGCTTTGATGAGTCAGGGGAATGCATCTTACCCAGAACAATAGACTACTCACCCTCAGCACTTCTGATGAAGGTGCAATAGGCCATGTTCTATGGAATCATATGGAAGGAAAATGGGACACAGCAAGGCACTAATAAGGAACCATCCTTCCAATAGGACATACCATAGAGCAGTGTTGTGGTCTGGCTTCACAATCACCATTATTGAAGTAAATGGTAGGCTCCTGGGATCAGAAATAAATCCCAAAGCACAGCCAGAGCTCGCCCACACAACAAAGCAGCAGCCTCAGCAGCAGCAGCTCTCCAAAGGAGAGGGGGCATCATTAGAGACAGACATTATATGTTATGAATACATTAGCCCCTGACTTGACCAAGCAGCACAATTGCCGAATGGCTTGGCTTTCACAAAAATAAGTCATTCCAAGAGCAGTGGAAGACAAGGGGAGGAGGAGTAATGCAATATATCCACATTTAAAGAGAGACCTGTGGTTTCAGAGAGACTAGAAGCCTTTTTCTGAAGTCAAATTATTATTAAGAATTTTCCCCAAAGAAAATTATGTTCTTTAAAGAGAATAGGGCTAAGGTTAAATTTTATTTTTCTGAGAGTTTGTTCAAAGGGAAACTGATTTTAAAAACACATAGGACAATCAAAATGTTGTTTGTGTGCTCTTCAGATGTTTTAGATGTAATTTGGCATCAAAAAATGGGACAAAGTGACTGTGGGAACATATAGAAAGTCACTGACGCTGATAACCATAAGGTTGGGATCAGATTATTTTTCCCTACACTGTGGTTGCTACAAATAGGGAGAAACACGACCTCTTTGCTGCTGTTGTAGGCTATGAAATGTAATGGGAAGGGTAGCATAGAGGTACAAATGAAGTTCCTTAAGATTTCAGTATATCTGTATCCTATGTTTCTGACTGAGGCACATCTAAGAGTAGAAAGATGTGGTCCAGCACACAATTGTCACTGACTTAGTGATTCAAGGTTTTGTTTTACTGCAAAAATCTTTCAATATTCTATTTGCCCATCTTTTAGCAAAACCTAGCACACCAAGACTCTCTGAATACCTGGGGATTCAGGGTGAGGAGGGACACAACAGGCAGAAACAGAGAATGACATTGCAAAAGAATTAATCCTCGGAGCATCACTACAACAGTTTAGAAGCCTCGATCTTTTTTTTTTTTTTAGTGTGTGTCACAAACCCCTTTGACAGGTAGATAAAGCCTATATACCCTCTTCCTAGAAAAATGTTTTTAAAATGCATAAAATATAAGACAGAGGATTGCAAAGAAAATCAAAACATACTAAAATCCACTTACCAAAATATTATAAAAAATTTAAAAAACCTGTCTTTTCAGTGAAACCCTTAAATCTTATAAAATTCCATCTCCACCTTTCTAAATCCTTTGCTTATTTAATTTTGTAGTATGGTTATTTGGGTATATGTCTTATCTTTCTCATCCATCGTGAGCCAATTAAAGGCAGAAATATCACCTTGTTTACCACTTTATTGTCTGTCATAGGGTTTTTCAGCTTAATAAATGTTTGAGAAATTGAAGTGAAAAGTATATATTTATGGTTTTCCTTGTATCCATTCTGAGATAGTTGGTCAATGATTATGATCAGTTATCCAAAACATATCTTTTTTCTCTGGGAATTTAACTCAAATTCCAATTTGTATTCCTAGCTAACTCATTCCCAAGTTCTGATAAGACCAGAACTTATTTTCTTGACATCTTCTCTTCCACAGTGTTGGAAGAACAGTTGCCAGCAAAAATACTTCAAGATTTTCACAAATACTGGGTATAGTTATAGCTCTTATTAGTAGCTGAAAAAGCAAAAAAAAATATTATCCCAGAGGGAACAAAGAATAAAAAGACTGCTCCTCTCCACTGAAAAACATGTCTTCTAAGGCAGAATGAATTCTAATAGAAATGGTTATGTCTGAACTCATTACCTAAAAGAGCTCTCCAGGGAAAATCAATCATGAATAGCACCCCCAAATGCTTATAAACATGCCTCTGTAGCACAAAATAAACACAGATTGCAATAGGCTTCAAGGTTTTGTTTTGGTCAAATGACCTACCCCTTGATTTTGCAGTGCTATATATACACTTTTGGCTCTACTCCTACTCCTCTAGTTGCCTCTTCTACACCTTTCAAAACTATATCTGGCTAAGAAAATACTGGTACCATGTAATTCCATGGAAAGAAACAGAGAAGTCATGGGAGTAGGGTGAGGGAAAGCAATGAGTTTGGTGTTTAAAATTAAATTATCAGAGCATTTATAAGGATAAAAGAACTGAAAAAGAATCGAGAGATTTATATATGAGAAGTGAAATGACTTATCCCAAGCCACAAAGCTAATAATACCACAGTATGAATTAGAATTTAGGTCTTTTGATTCCAAATCTAGCTCTTAGATTTGGAGTGAAATTAGAAACTTAGAAGTGAGATAATTTGTTTTTCAAGTCTAATATTTCTCCACAGGCTTTCTCCACTATAGTTAACACATTTTTGCTTTACCTCATACACCCTTTTTTTTGGATATTCTGACCAGAAATTTCTAACTCCCATCCAAACTTGTTGTTTGATTAATCTCCATGACTTTGAAATCATTGTAGCTCTTTGCTACAAAATATCTCTTTGATAAATCAAGTGATGTATAACTATAAGCAATATAATGGGATCAAGGACACCTTCCTGTTAGAATGGCACTAACGGTCCCACTCTTAATTATGGCTACATCTTATCCCACATTCTTTGACCTTAATCTATGCACTGTGGACCTTATAGATTCTGTTGTGACAGTGGACAAAAACTATATATTCAACTGTGAATGAATAAACAAATTTTGTTGTATAAATGTAAAGGAATATTATAGTTCTGTGAGAAATTATTAACATGGTATATATCAAGAAATATGAAAAAACTAATAGGAGCTAATGCAAATGAGATAAACAAAATAAAGACCAATATGGACAATGACTATAATAATGTAGGTGGAAAGAACAACAAAATAATTGAAACAATGCTGTGAGTGACTAAAATACTCATATCCTTTGACTTAGAGATTCAATTACTAAACTTATATTTCAAAAAGGTAATAGAAAAGAGTGTCCATATAAATCAAAATATTTAGTACTTTTTGTGGTAGTGAAGTGAAACAAAATAGGTTCCTCACTGATAAAGGATTAGATAAACAAATGATATAATGGGATATTACTATGCTATAAGAAATGATGAATATTATAAATAAAGAGAAATATGGCAAGTTTATATGATTTGATGTAGAGTGAAGTAAGCAGGTCCAATAAAACAGTGTCTACCATGACAACAACATAAATGGAAAGAACAACTACATAAAAAATCAAAAGTGAATGTTTAAAATTCCAAAAAAACCAAAAATGGCTCTAAAGAAGAGATATGAGAAGCTATTTTCCCCCCTTCTTTACAGAGGGAGTGATGGTTATGGATGTGGTACACTGCATATATTTTCCAACTTTTTGAAATCTGTTCTCTTTCACAATTTTCTTTTTTCCTTAAAAAAGTATGCTATGCTGTAGGACTTTTGGGGAGGGGAGGGAGGAAGTAAAGGATACTAAGAAGAATTCTGTCAATGTAAAAAAAAGATGTCAATAAAAATAGTTTTAAAAACAAAAGATGTCAATAAAAATAGTTTTTAAAAAACAGCATGCTATAAAGTTATAACAACCTAGATTTAATCCAAGGAGATTAAGGAAGACATTTCCTCTCCTTATCACTCTTTCTTTGCTGAGACCAATGTGTGGAACACTACTTGTGACATCAGGATTTTTTGATGTGGCTGTTAATTTTGAAAATTCTTTCTCCCCTCTTCTTTTTATTCTCTTTTATAGATTAAAGGTTCTTAATCTGAGGTTCATGCACTTAAATTATTAATTTTTTTCAAGTTAATTGGTTTCCTTTATTATTCTATAATTTATTTATTTATTATTCTATATTTTATTTATTTACTTAAATATTATATATTTAAAAATTTTCTTTTGAGAAATTGTCCACAGGCTTCACCAGATTACCAAAGGGATACATGATATACAAAAAGATGAAAATATTTAGTATAGAAATAAATTATAAAATGGATCATTCGGAAGAGATGTGGTAAGGAATAAAAAGGGAACTGCAGTGATGTCAAAATAATAAATATACATTTTTAAAAAAAGAAATTATGAGGGAAAAGGAGGAAAACTATTGAAACAGGTCCTCAAGGAGATAAGAGGGAATAAGATCAAGAGGGGAGGTGGAAAGATTATCTACTTTCTTAGGAAAGGATGAAAAAAGAGAAGGTAAAAAATATAGGGAGAAAAGTTTAGGGAGAAACTATAGTCTTAATTTTCTTAGTAAAGTAGAGGTAATTTGTAAGAAGGTTGATTTGGGATTGGAAAAATCAGAACTGAAATCATATGGAAAAGGCTCTGCCAAAGACTTTTTAAGGAACAAAGAAATTATGAATAAAAAGCCTATCTGGCTGCAGTGAGAAACTAGGTAAAGTGGGATGGAATAAAATTATAGGGAACTCAATCAGACCTGTTGATTTTTTTAATAGAAAAAGGACAGAATCACAATGTAACATTAGGAAGATTATTTAGGCAGTGGTATGGAGTATGAGTAAGGAGTGAGAGTGAAATCATGGAGATCCATTAAGAAATTACATCTACAGCTATACACCATATGAAAAAATGCTCTAAACCACTATTGATTAAAGATTTGTAAATTAAAACAACTCTGAGGTACCACCTCACACCTTTCAGATTGACTGATATATCAGGAAAAGATAATGATAAATGTTGAAGGGGATGTGGGAAAACTGGGACACTAATACATTATTGGTAGAGTTGTGAAATGATATAACCATTTTAGAGAACAATTTGGAATTATGCCCAAAGGGCTATAAAGGTATATATCCTTTGACTCAGCAGTGCCACTACTGGGTTTATAACCCAAGAAAATCATAAAGGAGGGGAAAGGATCCACATATACAAAAATTTGTAGCAGCTCTTTTTGTGGTAGCAAAGAATTAGACAATGAGTAGATGTCCATCAATTGGGAAATGGATGAATAAATTGTGGGATATGAAGGTGATGGAATATTATTGTTCTAAAAATGATGAACAAGCTGATTTTAGAAAGGCCTAGAAAGATTTACATGAACTGATGCTGAGTGAAACAAGCAGAATCAGGAATACGTTGTACACAATAACATCAAGAACATGTGATGATAAACTATGAAAGACTTGACTCTTCTCAGTGGTTCAGTGATCCAAGGCAATCCCAGTAGACTTTGGATAGAGAGTGCCATCTGCCTCCAGAAAAAGAAGTATGAAAAGTGAATGTAAATCAACAGATGCTATGTTCACTTTTTTTCCTGTTTTTTTCTCTCTCCCATGGTTTTCCTTTTTTTGTTCTGGTTTTTCTATCCTAACATGATTCATAAAGCAATGTGTATTAAAAATAAATAAATAAGCCATTAAAAAGAATTATGTGAAAAAAAAGAAACTACAAATAGATATATCTGGATTATTGTAAAAAAAAATCCCATTCAATGGTTACTCTTCAATTACTTTAAGTTTCAATTATGTAAAGTTTAGTAATTGTTTCTAGCCTGATGGAAATATACATTGTGAATTCAAGTAATGAGACCATTTTCCTAGATTATTTAGACTTCTCAGGATTTAGCTATATTATATTGCTTGTAGTGAAAGTCCTGTACTAGAGGTAAGAATAGGAGGAGAGAAGTGGGGATGTCTTGTTACAGTGATAGAAATGGCAGGATTTGGCAACTAATTTGACATTAGTATAAAAGATGAGAGTATTAAAGATAACTCCACAATTATTATCCCTTAAATATTAGTGGTACATCAATAATAATAAACAAGTTTGGAGGATAAAAAGCTTTTGAAAGAGATGGGGTAAATATGGGTAAAGTAAGGACAGTTTCTTAGAGACTTTAAAGTGTATATGGGAATCTCAGAGGAAAGGTAGTTATGAGTTAATCAGGGAAAAAATGCCTGAAAAAAACTAGGAGTTAAGAATTTTTTTAAAAAAGGTGGTATAGTTTAATGTTATGTTTTCAAAGGAAAGGAGAAAGAAGGAATACATATATAACATCTATAATGTGTCAGATATTGTTCTGAACACTGTACCAAAATTATCTCCTTTGATTCTCACAACAATCCTCAAGAAATAGGTGCTTTTATCCCCATTTAATATTTGAGGAAACTGAGGCACAGAGTAGGTAAGTAATTTGCCCATAGTCATATAGCTAGTAAGTGTGTGAGACCAGATTTAAATTCAGTTCTTCCATACTTTGGCCCATTAAACCATTAATTTGCTCATATCATGGGCTCACATTACTATGAGTTCTTCTCATTTCAGATATGGTGTCAAAGTTCTGTTTTCCAGGAAGTAAACTAAGTATGCTTTATTCATTGTGTCACTTAGCTGCATTAGTGATGATGGTAGAGCAAGGCTTGGGATTGGTAGAAATACTAGCTAACATTATTAAGGCCACCTAGAGATGTGGAATCCTCAGATTTCATTTTAAAGTAAGGTCTAATGAGGGCAGGAAGAAGAGGATCAGGGGGAACATAGCTAAGGGAGTAAACTTGAAAGACAGTTCAGAGGGGGATGTAGGGCTCTATTAATTACAAAAGGAGAAGTAATAGAAGTAATAGAAGGAGAAAGTAGGACATTTTTAGAGCTAAGCAAACTAAGCATATTAAGTATGATGGAGTATGCCTCCACAATGGGATTCTCAGGTAATTTAATTCTTTTTATTTTTAAAATAATATTTTCTTGTTGTGGCCTATGCTATAATCTCCGCTGGGTTTTTTGTCATTTGCCAGACCTCTTCCTTCACTTTGTCCTGTGAAACCATTAATGTGCTCAGATTATGGATTCCCATTACTATGAAGTCTTCTCCTCCCCATTTTGGGTATGGTAAAGGAGTTCTGTTTTCCAGTAAGTACACTAAAGATGTCTATGACCAGATCATCTTTTCAGTTTTGTTGACCACATCTTTGCACTTCACTCCTTCTCTGGATTTCCTTCTTTTTTTCTTTATCAAATTCCTCAGTTATGAAGCTTTCTCGGAGAGTTACAATACCATCCTATGAACTCCTAACAATATTCATTAATTGCAATATTAATTTGGCAATTAATCATGTAAAGACGTGACATTTTATCTACCAGTGTATTTCAGATTTCTTTCTATAGGTCTAGATACACCCTACTAAAGTGTTAAACTGTAATATGCTTTATATTGCCTTTGTGTCCCTTCAATTTTCAAATAGAATATGTTGATCAGTCAATAAGTAAATTAGTCAGCAAGCATTATTAAGCACTTCCTATTTGCCAGACACTGTGCTGTTAGATGTAAAAGAAAGGCAAAAAGGTGATTCTTACTTACATTCTACTGGGAACAAACAAAAATGCATATAGGAGATATATAATCATCATATATAAAATATGAACACAATTATGCATTTATAAGATGTATACAGTGTGAATCCAGCATAATCTCAAAGGGAAGAAGTAGTAGGGGAGAGAACTGGGGAATGCCTATTGAAGCAGGTGGGACTAGAGCTGAATTCTGAACAAACCCAAGGAATACAAGAGACAGAGGTAATGCAAAAGAGTATTTCTGGCTTGGGTTATACTTAGTGAGAAAAGCACAAAATCAGGAGTTGGAGTATATAAAGCATGTGGTGGGAGGCAAAGGGCAAGAAGACTGGAAAGGTAGAAAAAGATCACATTGTGAATGGCTTTTAAAGCCAAATGGAGAATTGTTTATTTGATCCTGGAGATAATAAGAAGACTTTAGAATTTATTATGTTGGGTGTGGGGAAATGACATTATCAGACTTGTACTTTAGAAAAATCATTCTGGCAGCTGAGTGGAGGATAGACTAGAATGGGGAAAAGATGAGGCAGAGAGACTAACAAAAAAGTTAATGTCATAATAGTTGAAATGTAAGGTTTTGGGATATGAGAAGGTGGTGGTTGTGTGATGAAGAGATGGGGATATATATATATACACATATACACACACATACACACATGAGATATGTTTCTTTCTTTGTTTCAAAAGAATACTTAACAGATTTGTTTCTAAATTCTTTTTTAAATAGTATTTTATTTTTTTCCAAATATATACAAAGATAGCTTTCAACATTCACCTTTGTAAAACCTTGTTACAAATTTTTCTCTCTTCCTTTCCCTCCTCCTTAAGAGAAAAAAAATAGAAACACACAAACAACAACAAAAACAAAAAGGTGAAAATACTATGCTTTGATCTGCATTCAGTCTCCATAGTTCTCTATATGGATGAGGATGGCACTTTCCATCCCACGTGTATGTGGGTAAAGATTATTTCAAAAGAAACGTGAGATACACAAATTTAGAGACATCCCCTCCCTAAATATTCACATAGGCTGTTTGTACATGACATATGATAGACTCCTCCAAGTTAATATTGCTTTGATCAACTACAATTAGACATAATGGACATCAATTCTGACAGTGTAATGTCATTTTGATCTTCTTTGATTATGAAGGACAACAACAAATGATTCAGAAATGACCAGACTTGTTAATAATAAGTATGTCTTGATTGACAAAAAAAGGTAATCTATATATCAATTTTTCAGACAATTTGCTTGAACTATTATTAAATCATGTAGAAGATAACATTAACAAGCATGACAAGAAACACATTGTGAGTATTAAAAATAACAAGCATTAACAAAAAGACTAATAGAAAATCCTACAAAATCTCAACGCTTTTTTATTTCAACCCTCAAATATAAATGTGTATCCCTGTAACCATACAGTATAATATACAATATTTACTGCCATTTTAAGTTATTAAAGAGTAAAGAAGGAGGAAAGGACAGAATGAAGAAAGGGAGGGGAGACACTAGCATTTTGTTGTTGCTCAGTCATTTCAATTGTGACTCCATCTGACTCTATTTATGACTCCATTTGGGGTTTTCTTGGAAAAGAAGCTGGAGTAGTTTACCATTTTCTTCTTACAGATGAGAAACTGAGGCAAGCAGGATTATATGACTTGTGCAGGGTCACACTAGCTAGTAAATAACTGAGGCCAGATTTGAAATCCTGAAAATGAATCTTCTTGACTTTAGAGATAGTGCTCTATCCACTGCAACCTGCCTATACAAGCATTTATTAAGCACCAATTATATATCAAGTTCTGTGATAAGAGCTTCACCAATATTATCTCATTTGATCCTTTTAACAACACTGGGATGCAGCTATGATTATTAACCCATTTAAAGAGGCAGAGAATTGTTAAGTGATTTGTCCAGGGTTATACAGCTAGCAATTATTTGAACTCAGGTCTTCCTAACTTCCTAATTCCCACTGCACAAGATATTATCTTTTAAAAACGCCTTTTTCAACTACAATGTATGTTTCAGAGGGGATAGGAATTGAGATTATACCAATGATTGTACTAGGGAAAAGATTTTCAGGATGAGGGAACTTTCTACTAATTGGGGCCAGTATTTTCTCTGTAATTTAGTTTTAGGATATTGCTTAGAGCCAGCTGGCATGATATAGTGCTAATTCTGGACTCAGGAATACCTGAATTAAAATCTCCCTTTAGATACTTTGTAGCTATCATGAAAGCAATGTAATATCTAACGATATTGTGTGGGATAATAAGCACCAACTCCCCAGGATTGTAGTAGGGATCAGATGAGGTAATAATTATAAAGCATTTAGCACAATATTTGACACATAATAAATGCTATACAAACGTTAGCTATTATTTTTACCAGAATACTAAAAGATTAAATGACCTCTTCAAAATCATGTATCCAGCAGATATTAGAGGCAATAACTGAACTTCCTTGCTATGAGGTTGTGATCATTACACATAAAGTGCTGAATAGACCTATTTGTTTTGTGTTCTTTTCTGGGAGACTTAAAAAAAACATACATGATATTCGCCCCCTAATATAACCACATTACCTGTACAAAATTCATTTAAAATGTATACAAATATCAACTGTTACATTCAATGCAAAAAGAGTAATAAAATTTATTATTTTTATTTGTTTCTCCTAAATACCCTCTGAAGCAGATTCAGTGTTCCATCACCTATCTAGTCAAGGACACATGGAAGAAAACACCTTCCATCCATAAGGCAACCATTCAGGAAATATTATTCTTCCTTCAAATGAATTTAGAGAACACTGCTTTGCATCATTTTTTCTTGGACTGTGCAAATGAAGGTCATTGTGGGGCAGTATCTCTGGAGCCCAAGAAAAGTTTCCTAACATGTTAGTTGAGGTTTGAAGTACCTAACTCCACTTAAATGAGATCATTATTTTTTCTTTTAGCATCTCATGTATCCACCATGCACCTTAACATCCCATTCTTCACTAATAACACTCATTTTGGAGAGGTCTTAATGACGTAATTTCATGTCCAAGGGAGGTGGGGAGGGGGTTAGAATGAGTATGGGTACAGAATACAGCAATTTAGCTGTGTCTGTCTTCAGGCTGGACCTGCAGGAAGCTGTTCTAAAATGCAAATATTCTATAATTTCCCTTCTTAATCTGTGCCAGATTGCTTTCACTTATCACTGTTTGGTAGTTCCATGTATTGAGTAAAGATACCTCTCATGCAATTTAAGTTCATTTTCTCTTGTGCACAATGAGATGTAAGTGTGAATGTGTGTGTGTGTGAGAGAGAGGGGGGGGAGGGGGGGAAGGAGAGGAAGGAAAGAGAGAGAGGAAAGGAGAGGGAGGGAGAGGGAGAGAGAGAGAGAAGGAGAAGGAGAAAAAAAGGAGGAGGAGGAAGACGAGGAGGAGGAGGAAGAAGATGAAGAGGAGGAGGAGGAAAGAAATGAGGAAGGGATAGAGAGACAGGGGAAGAGCGAGATGGAGGGAAAGACTGAGAGAGGAGAGAGAGAGACATGCAGAGAGACACACAGACAGAGAAATGGAGAGAGATGGAGACATGGTGAGAGATAAAGAATGAGAAAGAGGCACAGAGAAAGACAGAGGGAGTATCAGAGAGAGAAAGGGGGTTAAAAAACCTCTTCACATAAACTGAACTCAATATCAACCTGATTTTGTTTAATTTTAAAATTTTATTAAGTTTTTTTGTGTTTGAATCATAATAATTTTATTCTGAACTAGACCTTCCTCCAGTTAGCAAATCACTCCTTTTCTAGAAAAACTGTTAAGTAACATCAATGCACAGCAGCTATGCCTCAGAGTATAACTAGCATTCTATACTCATAACCCCAGTAAAAGAGGAAGGTATGCTTCTTAGTTTTTTCTCTAGGGTCAAGGTTCATCATTATAATTATAGTGTGCAGCTTTGTTTTGCTATAGCCCAATGTTAAGATGAATAAGTAAAACATCTTGATATTTTTAAGGGTAAGGGGGATCTTTATAAAAAATAATTCTATTCTTCAATTTCTCAAAGTAAATTAATCTAAGTGTTTTCTAATCAGGAGAACACACCATGGTGTTTCACTATCATTTTTATAAAATATTATTCCCTGAATGTAAAGTTTTCAACTAAATTTAATTTAAGGAAAATACAAATATCCAAAGTCCAAATAACATTTATATGCTTAATCAAGCACGTAATTGCTTCTAAAAATTAGGATATAATTATCTTTAGCAGAGTTTATAAAATAAAAAAAATCTCACAGAAACAAAAGCTACTCCGTAGTTTTTTTTACAGGTTTGATGTGTGAATGTCAAAATCTGACCAAGTTGACTCAGGGCAGACACGTTGCCTTATGCATGTCTAAAATGATCACTAGCTTAAGTGACATCCAATGGTTGGTTCAAAGAGTAATACATGAAAGCAGCATTTTCTGCCAAACTAGCATGATATATATTTGTACCTCTGAACAGACAAAAATCTACACCATACATTTTTGTACCTAGATATTCTCAGCTGAAATCTGTTAGTGACCCGCCCCAGGTGGGAAAAGAAATAACAGAGTTTGCTTCCTCTAAATGTGTGCTGATGAGTTAGAAACTCAATCAAATGACATGAACAGTGGGTTTCTCAACACTCTTTGCATGTGGAAAAGTTTAAAAAAATGATGAGAGAGAGAGAGAGAGAGAGAGAGAGAGAGAGAGAGAGAGAGAGAGAGAGAGAGAGAGAGAGAGAGAGAGAGAGAGAGAGAGATAGGGGTGGGAATTTGGACTGCATTCAAGTGTGCCATCTGTCTCAAAGTCCCAGTGGAGTGTTTTCTTTAGGAAGGAATGTAAAACTACCAGCCAGGCTTATTGAAAGAATTGAGAGGAGACACTAGGTAAATGGCAAAATCTTCCATGTGTTTATTTGGCTTTCCCAAAGGACAATCAGTTTACTGTAGCAATACCTGAAAAAGGACTGTGAAGGTGATACCAGTGGGTGTCACTCCATCTCCATGCTTCAAGGAAACATAATCTCAGAAAACAAGAAAATGAGTTTTAATACCAATTAGGTTGCAACACAAGGGTGGCAGTGGTTGCCTTCTGTTTGGAAGACTCTGCTTAATATTCATTTTCATTTCTAGTCTTTTCCAGGACTTTGCCCTCTTCTCTGAAACTTTTACTTAGCATTTTGAGAGTTGTACCATAACACACAATCAGTTCAACAAAGTAGACTTGAGGTAGCATTTTCACAGTACTGTAGAAACTCCCCAGAGATCATGATTCTGATATAATAATAAGCCTCATTCTCCTAGCATGTGAGCTATTTATTCACTGAGAGCAGGTTGGAAATAAGCTACTCTAAGTCTTGCAGGCTTCAGAAATCAAGAGTCAACTCTTGTTTTGAGGACTAAAATGCCCTCCTGTCTTGGCCCTACATATACTAGTGATTATATAGCTTCCAAAGAACCTTTGATTTCTCTGAAGTATCTTAAGTGCAAGGAGAGACTAAATCCTTATGTTTGTACCTTTAAGAATTTAAAATCATGAAATTTTGATGATTGAAAGCAATTTAACTTTTCTTTTATCTAATCCAGGACAGCATTGCCTATAACTATTGCCTATTGCCTATTACTCCATGAAGGTACATGATGCCATGGACCCATTCTTTAACCCAACACATAATCAAACGAATAAGTTTATTTCACAATAGAGAAAAAATAATAGTGTAACAAAGGAAGCAGCATGGACAGACAGCCTACCTACTAGTCAAGAAGAAACAGATTCAAATCTTGCCTTGGCACACACTGGCTGTGTAATTCAAGTCAAGACATTCAGCTCCTCAGTGCCGCTATTCCTCTAAGACTTCAAGTCAGAGCACCTGTTATCTGCATCAGTAGAGGGCATCAGTCTCTCACTGAGATTCCCTATGCCAATGAACTCTTGAGTTTTGTTTCTATCTAGATCACCCAAAATAAAAATTATTGTCACGCATTTTAAATGAAATCATGGGTTAGAGGAAGAGCAGGAGGAAGAAGAAGGAACAAGGAAGAGGGAAGAAGAGGGAAGAAGAGGGAGGAAGAGGGAGGAAGAAGAAGAAGAAGAAGAAGAAGAAGAAGAAGAAGAAGAAGAAGAAGAAGAAGAAGAAGAAGAAGAAGAACAAGAACAAGAACAAGAAGAACAAGAACAAGAACAAGAACAAGAAGAACAAGAAGAACAAGAAGAACAAGAACAAGAAGAACAAGAAGAAGAAAGCAAACACAAATTTTAATTTGGAGTTTAATCATCTTTTCTCTTTCCTTCAGATAGAACTGACTATCCTAGAGCATATCAAATATTAGTGAATCATTTCTGATTTTAAAGACTTGCAAAGGGGATCCTCAACATCCCTCTGTAACCTCTTTTGTTGCTTCACTAATTATTGTTAAGAAATATTTTTAACATCTTTTTTGTGTGTCCTACACAAATCTCTGAGAGATACAAAATAACATAGCAATCATTTTTCTAATTCCTAATGACCTCACCCTCCTTCCTATTATCATTAACCATTACCAGCAACACTCACACACAAAACAATTTTTGTTTGTCAAGACATCACCCGTTGCCCACTATTTTACCCCAACCTCATCGTCATTGGTCCTTTACAAAAATGAAAAATTAACAATTCTCTTCCTCTCTCTGTCTCTCTCTCTCTCTGTGTGTCTCTATCTTTGTCTCTTTCTCTCTCTCTCTTCTCTCACACACATCATTTTGCCTTTAAAAAGATAACCCTTCCCTTTTTCCTGTTTTCCCCTCATCCCACCAATGCAGAACTATTAATGTCTGACCAGATCTAATTCAAATTCCCCATTTCTAGAATTCTTCCTTGATTAAATCCAAATCCAAAAGAAAAACTTATTTTCTTCTTCCTATTCAATTAATATTTTATTTTTCTTTTTGAAACTAATATTTGATGACTTCATGTGTAATAAAAAATTTCCATCTAATTAACCCTTCAGGATCAGATATTTTGCCTTTTTATTTTTGTACCTTTCTCCAATTTGCCTATTCAAGCAGTTGAACTAATTTGCTCTCCTAGTTAATATATTGTCTAATGGTGAAGACTTAAAACTATCCAGATTGTAGCAAAGGCTATGGTGAAACCCTTATTCTTCCCATACTCAAGTTTCACAATTAACTCCTCAAGTGTTTATTACATGCATGTAACTGGACATGTAACTATTTTAGCAAATCAGTAAGACTTTTTCTTAGTAAAGCATCACAACATTGTGGTGGTTCCTGGCATCAAGATCTTGGTACAGATACAGTTTCAGCGACTAAAGAGCACTCATTTACACACTAGATTTGTTCACTTTGGCTTCTATGTGTATACAAGCTTCAATTATCAAATATCTTAAGTAACATTTTTTTTTCTACCTACTAGTTCTATCTACATTGCTTACCCAAGAGAAAGACTCTATAGGGACGTCATACAAATGAAATAGATAGCACCATGATAGGCTTAGCATAGCTGGTTTCTTTTCTCTTTCTACATGGTAGATCTTTTGCTTTGTATGTTAGGAATAATTAAAATATTTGTGGGTATATACTTGTACATGTTTGTATAATAGCTAACCATTTATTACAAGGTTATGCAATTCTTTTTTGTTTATATTCTACAATACTGATATTTGGAAGTTAAGTGGAAAACTGGGAAACTAGTTAGAGTCTGAAGTGATGGTAAAGTTGGTGAGAGGCTAGAAATTGTGCCATAAAAGGAATGATTGAAAAAACCACATCTACTTAGCCTGGAGTAGATAAACCTAAAAAGAGACATGCTTTCCGTTTTCAGGACTACTAAAGCAACACACTTTCCCTGAGTGTTTCAAAATCAAATCAAATCAGTGAGTAAAAAGTTCAGCCTACGGAATAGAGAACTTCCCAAGAATAGTCCAATGGAAGGGGTTGTTCTATAAAATAGTCAGCTCCCTGTCTCTGGCAGTATTTGATCAGATCCTGACCCAGCATTTGCCAAGGATGATGAAAAAAACACTCTTGACTGGGGTAGAAAGTTGGCCCGCATGATCTTTCACTCCTAGGATTCCATAACGCTCAGCTACCGCCATTAATTAATGCATAGAAATATTCCAAGAAGTCTTTCCTTTGATTTCATGGAGTAGCTTTGAACACATCTCCTCATTTCAACCCAGGCCACTTGTAATGGCCCTCTCTCACAAAAATGAATATTAAAAAAATGGCACTATCCTTCCATAAAAAGAACAGAAAGATAGCAAGTCATGAGAAATGTATGAGGCCTGCATTTGCACTTCAGCTCAGCATATTTTCTACATCATATATCCATTTAGAGTATTTTCCTTCCCTTAGGCCATTATCCTTAACCTTTCTAAATCCTAACTGTCCTCAAAAACCTCACGCAAGTACTTCTCCCATAGAAACTTTTCGATCGACTTCAGTGATATCTTCCTGTGCATTATTATACTTATTCATTTCCATAATCATTGTCTACTTCTCATGTGTTGATTTTGCCTTCCAACTAAATTGAAAAGCCCTTGAAGTTAAGGATTATGTCTTCTAATTTTAAAATAGAGCCTAGTACAGGTCCCTCCATAAACACAGCTGAAGTCATTAATCAAGGAAATTTTAAGATTAAACAAGGAGGTGAGCTTGTCACAGTCAGGTAGTGCATACATTGAGAAAAGCCTCCAGTGCAGTGGATAGGTCTTACGAGCATTTATGTGAGATCAGACAAGATTTCTATAGGATAAGGAATAAAGGGATTATAATTATGAGAGCACAGACACATCAATTTCATCATAGATCATTTTTATCAACTGATTATTCACTTCAGACCTCTTCTGTCAGTCTAAAAAGACAACTCATCTACAGGCATGGGAGAAGGATCGAAACAATATTTAAATAATCCCAAGATCCTACAAGTAAGGGCTTAATAATAAAGATTTCCACGGACCTCCTCATGAGTATTTTCATTTGAAGACTTTATACCCCTATTCCATCCCTGATACATACGTTTGAGCATATAACACCTCTGCCCTTTCTCATATTAAATCATAATGAATGGAGAAAGGAAATATGCATTTCAATGATATATAATATAAAGAAAACAATAGTACTTTCCCATCTCCCTCCTCCCCATCATAATCTTCTGATATTTATTCTATTTCTAATAATAAGGGCAGACCTCTCCCTCTCCCTTAGTTCTTATCCTCCGATTCTACCATTGCTTCTATAGCTAAAGGAATATTATTTCATGTGATCCATGGGAGGAATTTCTCAAAAGTTCAAAAGGTTTCTGGTAGTAATACTCCTGTTGCATGGGCTGGGTATGTCTGGGTGCTTAGTTGGCAGTGCATTCCACCCACTTTCTATCTGTGTTTATGCTAGTTGCATGACCTTGAGCAAATCTCTTCTTGGAGCCTCTGGAGATAATAATAACCATGATACAAACCTTAGTTATCATATGGGTCAAATGAGAGTGTAGATCAAATGAGACGATCGAGGTAATGTGCTTTGGCAAACTTAAAGGACTATATAAACGCAACTATCATTACTATTATAAGCATTGTCTAGAAAGGGAATCCAATGTACACTGTCTCTTCAGAAATAAAGCAGTCATAATAATCAAGGAAAAAATGTTAGCTATCGCATCACTTAAACAAATGCCACATGGAACATAAATTCTGCCATCTGCTATAACTCTCCCCAAGTGGGAAATTGGCAGATATTGCATAATCATCTACATATGACAGACAGTTTTTAGCCAAGTCTAAATAAAAGAGGTGCTTTGTTTTTATATGCTACTTTTAAAAAGCCACAAAAATCTATAATCTAAACAATAAAACATATTCCCCTGGTGTCTAGATCATAGACTGAAAAATCTCTGTCCTCAGTGAACTTTTTGCACCTAAGAATATGTGCCATGAAAATACAATCTTACATTGTATAGCACAGTGTATTTGAAAAGAATTGGAGTCAAAATACTAGCCCTTACAACTGGCTCCCTGTGGGACTGTAGATGAGTGATTTCCTCTTTAGGGACCTCAGTTTCCTTATTTGTGAAATGAAAGGGATGCAGTTTGAACTAAATGTAAGTGGTCTCAACAATTCCTTAAAGCTCCAGCATTCCATAATCCCACAGGAGCTGAGTAAATTATTCTATGAATCATTTTCATCTTTGGAACAAATGAAATAAATTATTGAAAATGCTTTGTAAACCATAAGGTGCTATGTACATGTCGGTTATTATTACCATCTTCATTGTTTTGGAACCTTGTTTCCCTTCCAAGAATTCTCCATTCTATCACTTTATTTCTGAAAAAAAATTTGAGTTCATTTAATTCATTCATCCAATAAACATTTAGTAAGCATTTACTATATGCCAGAAATTGTACTAGGATTAGGGATTCAAAAAGAGGCAAAGGATAGTTCATACCATCAAATATTTTACAATCTAGTTATTAGTATAAGCAAGTTTGTACATTTAATTCCAGACTGGGGACAGGGAAGAGGCTAGCCTTCATAGGCATGGGCAATTTCCAGTGTGCAAATTCCCTCCACTAATGCACAGTTGTTACTCCACTATGATTTTACAGTGTTGTATATTTGCCTAAGGCAAAAAGGCATTGAGTGTTATGTCCAAGCTCCCAGTGCTAGAATCTGCCAGCCATGAGACATGAATATACATTTTCCTGACCAAAGACCATCATTCTATTCATCTACCATACTTTCTCTGTGTCAATAGATAAAGCCACATAAATATGCACATTTTTCTGAAATTAAAGGCCAGAGTGTTAACAATACATCTACATGAATGGGGGTGAGAAGAGGGAATGCAGTAAATAAAGACTTGTCCTTGTGTAATACTTGAAGTTTTCTCATTTATAAGGACATTAATGTAGTGAGATTCCATTTAAGAATCCTGATACACAATTCATTATTTATACAGTGCTGTGAGTCATGAAAGAATTCTTAAAGTGCACCACAACAAAATGTTGTCATCAATACTGAAGGTCGTCCTCTAAAGCAGACAGCAGCATAAAGGTTTCCTAAACACTTCTTCGAAAATAAATTACTTGAGGGCCTATCCAAATGAATTGCATTATTGAAGACAATTGAATTTTACAGTACTTACACCAGATGCATTTGAGGATTAAAATTGATTGAAGGAGATTCAATTTGAAAATAAAATGAATTTGTACAACATGAAAAATCCACACAAAAATTTAACTTATCAGAAGACAAAGAGCTCCATGAGATTTAGTTATCAGCCAAAAGACTTTTATAAATGGAATAGATAAGAAGGAAGTATATAGATTAAATACTCGCTCAATAATTTCTGGCTTGTGATGGTAGCCTATCATACCTAGTCATAGAATCACCTGGACAACTGGATGATACAATGAATTTACACTGAGTTTGATATCAGGAAGACCTGAATTTTAAGCCTGCCTTAGAATTCTTGCTAAGTAACCCTAGGCAAGTCATTTAATCTCTCCATGTCACAGTTTTTTCTTCATTTAAAAGAGGATAAAAAATGACACCTTTTTTATACCATTGATGTGAGGACTGAATGAGAGAACATAAAGTACTTAAAACATTATATAAACTCTAACCACTAGTTCTTATTGTCTTATATCCCATGATATGTGAATGGAGCTTTAGCTGAACATGAATAAAAATAATCTTATAAGCAGTTTTTCTGAACACTATATAGCATTGAACCCAATAAGATTCTACCATTTGGCAGATTTTATTCACTTCAGTTCCATTTTGAAAGGGAATGATTCTTTGAATATCATGATTTCTGGAGCAGAGAAACAAATCTACTTTGGATTGAATGCCCTTACTAGAATCTTCAAAACCTCTCTACTTCATTCTTAGGACTATTTCTTGATTGTCTGATGGAGATAAAATGACCATAAACTGTCCCGAATCTGACCACTTGATTCTGAAATGGAAATGAAGATTTTATATAGCCTTTGGTTGACTGGTGCCACACTGAAGCACACTTACTATATAGGCACATCCTGGAGTACTGGGCAAGTAGTTATCTGTAAGGCTGAATATTGGAATTCTGCAGTATTGCTCTCAATAGTAGATCTTGACTCTCTATATAATAATAGCTTCACTTAATGAAATGAAATCAAATACACTATTCCACTTCAAATAATACGACTACTTTCAGAATTGCCTTCAGAGTTAATGGAGTGATCAGGGGTATATAGAACCTAATGATATCCCCAAACCAAAAGAAATTCCTGAGAATCTAGATACAATAGGAGACTTAATAGGGTATCAGTCTCAAGTGAAACTCTTACTTAGGGAACAGTCTCACCATTAATTTAAAATGATTTGATGGCGTAATACAATGTTTCAGTTCTGGAACACAATTTAAACTGGGACAGGTAGTCATTCTTTAACCCAGTTTCCATAAATTCATCACAGACATGCCAATTTTTTTTGAAGTATATGCTCAAAGAGTTGCCAAAAAATATTAAAGAAAATATTTCAAAGTTCATGAAATCTAGAATCTTGGTAACAAATAGTACCTCAATTGCTAAGATAGATTAAAATGGTGATATAGATTTTTTATTAAAACAGTAAGGAAAGGGTAGGGAATGCTTGTCAAACATGGATCCCTATTTCAAGATAAATATGAGAGGTCTGAAAATGGTAAAGATGACAAATGGCAGAGAGTATTGGTTTAGTCTAGGAAAAAAATCCACACCAAGAATGTTTTTCAGTTTTACCTAATGGGGCAAAAACTCAAAAGCAGAATAAAATAATAGCATAGCTAACAAGTATGCTTTGAAATAGCAAAAAGAACCATGAATTATTTTCATTTTAGGCTCACAGATTAGTCAAGTAGCAGTACATTGCCCAAATGTCTGCTGCCTAGGGAATATAATAACTCAAAGTAGATTAAATGAATCTAAAGTTGTTGGGAAGGATTATATCTTGCACTAACACCTAAATTCCCATTGATTTGAAAGGGACTGATCTGTGATTTACTAATTAGGGGACTCTTATATGACAGCATTCCTTCTAAAAATGCAAGTAGGCACATTCTCAAGTTTAAAAGTCACAAAGATTTGTCTACTGAGATATTAAGTGGTATGTGTATGATCTCCTAGACAGATATGTCAAAGATGGGATATGAAATCAAGTCTTCCTAGGTTCAAGACTGGCTCTCTATCCACTAGAAGTGATTACTTTTTTATTTTAAAGCTTATAAAACATACATTAAGTTGATACTTTCCTTGATTTTAAATACGCTTGCATCTCTACACACTTGTTATTCTACTATTTTCCCCATTTTTCTCTTACTGGGATTGGGGAAATCTTGAATTCTTAAGGAAGTAGTGCCATGTGATACTTTAAAGATACTTATAATTTAGAGGTAGTTTCTCCCATAATCACCGTGTCATTTCACCCATCTTTATAGTACAGTATGTTACCTTTCCTTCTCTTAGTTCCTGTTATCTCATTGCATTTCATGGATAAATTTACATTTTCCATCTTGATCAAAACATGAAACACAACAGTCTCAGAAGACTTTTTTCAATAATGCCTTTTCTTTTCTTTAAAAAATAGCTTTTTATTTTCAAAATATATGCAAAGATAGTTTTTAATATTCACCCTTATAAAATCCTGTATTCCAAATTTTTCTCCCTCCCCCTCTTTCCCATAGACAGCAAATAATTCAATATATGTTAAACATGGACAATTCAGAAGACTTTTTTTGCTGAGGCAGTTGGGGTTAAGTGACTTGCCCAGGGTCACACAGCTAGGGAATGTTAAGTGTCTGAGACCAGATTTGAACTCAGGTCCTCCTGACTTCAGGGCTGGTGCTCTATCCACTGCGCCACCTAGCTGCCCCTAATTCAGAAGACTTTTAATATCAACTCCAGGTAATGAAGGAGTCCATGAAGGACTTGAGTAAGCTGCCATACATTATTTTATTTTTATTTATTTATTCAAGCTTTTTATTTGCATAACATATGTATGGGTATTTCCATACATTATTTTTTTTAAGGATGCTGAAGAAGCAGTGTGAAGTATGCCATCAAGAAATGTAGGAGCAAAGACAAAGATGGGTTGATCACTTGACATGCAACCAATAGACAGGGGAACCAAAAGACAGATCATATGTTCCACTAACAACCTCCCAATGTTAAAGAAACATGAGGAAGAGCCCCATCTTCTCCTTAACACACTGGGTGGGCCTGGATTTCCTAGTAATTCCAACCACTGATTGTCATGTACTTTCTTTAAATTAATATAGGTATAATTCTATCAATTTAGATTGGCTATTCAATGCAGAACATCTCTGGAGATGCATGTAAAAATATTATTATTTAAACTGTTTGTTTTGGCAGGAGGGTTATTTTGGTGATTTTGGAAATCATTACAACCTCCACTAGCTGTTCTGAAGACAACATCAATAACATTATTACAATCCTTTATTAAAAATTTAGGAATCTAGCCAGTTTGAGACATATATGCTTTAGGTTGTTTATGGAAGTATGAATGCCACACACAATTATATGATCTCCAAAGGATTACTTTGCATAGTAGTCAAATTTTTTAACCCTTCAGTCAAATCACATGTTGGAGTTATAGGATTGTAACTTAAAGCAGGAAGAGTCTTCAAAGATTCTAAAAAAATTATCCATTTCTCTATTCATTTCATAGGTGAGGAGACTGAAGCAGACATTCGCCCACAATAACACAGGTATTGACAACAGGAAGAATATTCTTGCTGATATCTCCTTACTCCAAATTCAGTACTCTTTCTACTGCATCCCATTGTCTACTACATTTTTTCACCCCAAATTAAACCTATGAATTGGTTGTATTGGTCCACAGAAAAGAAGTTAACCACTTAAAATTGCTAATATTTACTTTTCTATAACTTCAGACTTGGACCCACTTATTTAGTGGATTTTTTCCTTTGGATAAAGTAAAACCACAATAACAGCCTCATTAGCATAACATTTAATCTTAACTTCACCAGTCTTCTTAAGTGTGATGATGGCATTTTTATTTGAAATAAAACAAAAGAATTATGCATGTCTCAATTAAATTCAGGGAGATGGATACTCCCTCTCTCACCAAAAAAAAAAAAAAAAAAAGTAGAGAAAATCACTCAGGGGAGAATGTGATAATTTAGCAAAATGGTCATCAGTGGCATAGCCAGGGCAATTCTCTGATAATTTTGCAGTAAATTTAGGCTCTCTCTACTGATATGTAGGTTCTTGAGGAACATCTACTACAAGTTCATGACTGTCCCTTTTGGGAATTTACAGCCATGCACAGATATCTGCAATATTTGAAAATATGCTTCTCTTGATGTTATTCAAATATTTTCTGTTTTCCATGTTTACAGTTGCCCAGAGCATGGAAAGTTCATATATAAGAGCATAAAACATTATTGAATCTAAAGGCTTTCAAAGTTTTTCAAGAAAGCTGGAAGATAGTGTAATTCCTTTCAAATCATGGGGCATTTCCCAGTACTCCATATATTGAAGATAAACCCATGAATATATAAGGATGGATTTTGACTTCTCATAAACAACTTAGGAGTATCCCTGGAATAACAGAGGCTAGCAATGGGCTCTTAATTGGCAACTCAAAACAAATGAGGCATTTTGAGGAAAGGCATTTCAAAGACTGCAACAGGAAAGCTATACTATGACTAAGAACCAAGATAAGTAATCTATCCAGTAAGACTTAAAAAGATTTCAAACAACCAACCCCTACAAATTATCTATTTGACATATATATTCAATTAGTCTTCTTCCCCCTGGATTTTAAAGAATGGGCTATAGACACTGGAGAAGGGGGGGGGGGTTTGAACCAACTGTCATTACTATATCCCTCTAATAAGTATTGCCTTACTAACATGTAGTTTACTAATTTGAAGTAGAAATGAATTGGATGAGCATAGAGGAGTGGGATTCATAAATTATAAGAAGGAGTTATCTGCCCTCTTGGAACATAAATTGCCAATGTGAGCTGGGGTTGTAGGAGTAGTTCCAGAACCTGGGAAGTGAGTATTGAAGAGGTTGAAACATAAAGGAAGTGTCATGATATATAGGAAAAGAATGCTTCCTTTGGATCAGAAGAAATAGACTTGAATTTTGCTTTGCTAAATCCTATCTGTGTAAAATTGGCACTCAACTTCATTTCCTTGGTCACCCTGAAATTAAAGAACTTAGACAAAAAGATTCCTTAAAAATGTTCCTTCCCATTTGAAAATCAATAATTTTATTTTTCAAAGGAAAGATACTTCTAAGTTTTTAGAAGCTGGACCATCAAAATCTCCACAGGAATATACAGGGGAGAATTAAAAGAACATGCAACGCCTTCCTTTACCCCTGCTTTTACTGGGTCATGGACAAGTATCAAGATATGCTTAGTGCATATCTTAGCTCATCAGTGCTAAGGGAAAATAAAGTTGCCTGTGCTGGGTTTCCTGTGGCTTCCTCAAGCACCTGCACTTCCAGTTTGCCATGGTTACTAAAGCTGCTTCCATGGAAATATGTATCTCCTACTTCAGTTTAGACATAGTCACTCATCCTGGGTTGGGTTGGGAGAATAGAAGTGCTATGTGGAACAAAATATAACAGAAAGGAATTGTTTTCCCCCCTTCTTTTCCTTCAATGTTTGATTTTCTTGAAAACTGACTTCTTTTTTCTTTCTCAATATATCCAGTATAACAATATACTTCTGACTTCTTATGAGGAAGACACTACATAATATAAATAAAAATGCAGAGCCACTTAACCTGTAAAAAAAGCTTTAGACATGTTTTTCAATAACAATGGCATGACTTTTATAGAATACTTTCTATTAAAGTGTTTGAATATGCTTAATCAAGTCTTGAAATGATCCCAACTAGATTTGACATTAACATTGTAAATATAAACTATTTCCTAACAAATATTTTTATGTTGACTTCCATTATCCATTGGACCCAAAGCAAAATTTCTACACTGGTATCCTAATGATCCTGAGAAAGTCACTTAACACATATAGATCTCAATTTCCTCATAGATAAAAAAAGAGGTGGGTGGTGTTAGAATAGATGGTCACTATTATTCTTTCCCTTTTCTTGTGTAACAATGGGATATACCTATCAAGGACCAGTAAGAATGTTTTTATCTGCATTCTTGCAAATTAAATCTAAATACCTTTATCCTGGAAAAGGAAAGTACTTCTATATAGCTACTAAGCTGAGATATCATAATAAATATAATTCAGAAAGAATTTCAATACAGATATCCATAACTTCACAGAAAACAAAACAAAACAAAACATACCAAAAATTTATTCAGAATAGCCTGGGAAAAAAAACAAACAAACCATGACCTTAAACATCTCTAGCAATATATGAAGAATAAGTAACAACAAAAGACGAACTAGAGAATTTGATGCAAGGAGGAAAATATTGTCTCATAGCTCCCACTGACACTTGACTGGATGAGACCAGGGAATGCTAAATTTTTAACCACCTGTTTTCTAAAATAAAAAATGTAGGGACCAATTCACTTTTAAGTTTATTTTGCATTAACCATTTTGTCCATCACTTTTTAAAGTCAAGAAAATCAACAAAAACAATAAATCCAGCATTAATTTGTAGTATTTTAATTTGTAGTATTAGTGGCTTCAATACATGCTTGTGACCAGAACATAGAAACAAGACAGTTGTTTAAGTGGTATTTGTGATGGAGTAGTATTTAGTGTGTAATAAAAAGACACTCAAACAAACAAACAACAACAAAAAAAAGGCATGAGGTTACTGGAATATATATTTGGACAGAAAGTAAAAAGGTATGAAGAATCTGGGAAGTTGCCCACAAGCTTAACACACAGGCATGGTTCAATTCCAATTGATTTGATTCAACAAGCATTTATTAAATGGCTTCTAGGTACTAAGTATTGTGCCTCATGATGGGGCTATAAATTTGAAAAAACAGTGCCTGCCTTCAAGGAATTAACATTCTCTTAGTCCAGAATATGTAATTTACAAGGATAAGCAGATAAGAATACACACACACACACACACACACACACACACACACATATACATATATATAATTTAAAGATGGAAGATAAAACAACTAGTGAAAATTATGAATTCTTCATGAATTTGTGTCATCTTTTTATATGAGGAACTTCACTTATTCATGTGCTTCCAGAACTCTATTTTCTTTCCCCTTTCCCCTCCTTCCTTTCCCCTTTCTTCTTTCTCACTCTCTTCACTCCAATATTTCCCTCTGCCTTACTTCCATTCCCATAAGCTTTCCTTTCCCTCTCTCCTCTCTGCTTTTCTTTCCCCTCTCCTTTGTCCTTCTTGTCCTTTCCTTCCTCCCCTTCTTCTTTCCACAAAGAAAAGCTAATAATCTCTTGATTTACCTTAAGAATAATTTTGCTTTTCAAAAAAGGGAAGAACCAAAAAGATAATTTTTTTGAATCAGTTTTTTTTTCTCCTCAACATGGAGTGAATGGGATATAAGAATGGTGAAATGGACAAATAATCACTTCCACTAAGACTATTTGACACAGTTTGAAGAAAGGCAAGTTCGTTAACCCAGTGTCCAGGGTTTTGAGCAAATATGTTTAATATCAAAAGAAAGGATAAGTTGGACTAAAATACTTTTGATAACAACAGTTCAAGATGGAAAAGATAATTTCAAGAAAACATTTCCAAAGTTGTTATGAAGTTTATTGTGGATCCCTCTACCTAATCCTCAATTGTAGTATCTTTTCTCTTCTGATTATCTCCAATTTATCTTGTGTACATAGTCAATTATATTTGGTTTCCCCCATTAGATTGTGAGCTCCTTGTGACTAAAGGCTATGTTTCTTTCATATTTCTTTGAATCTCTGGGGCTTAACATAGTGCTTGGAACATAGAAGACACAATAAATGTTTATTAACTAACTGATTTATTGAGTATAGCAAAAAGTCATGGACACCTTTTACTGTTAAAAGACCCATAAAAAAGATATAAGCAAGAAATGGTAAGAAGACTGAACACAAAACTATGGCATTGTCCTGTGAAAGAACATCAAAAGTGCAAAAGCTCAGAATTGCCTCATGGAAAAACCAAGAAAACAAATAAATAGATTTGTTTTATTAAAGAAAATAAGATCTAATGGGTAAGAAAGAAGGATCAAAGAAAGAATAAAACTACTGCCTGAAAATGGAAGCAGAATGATAAAATAAAACAAAGAAAAAGCAAAGATATTCAAATGTTATTTTTGTCCTGTTTATTCTGATGGAAGAATTTTTTTCAATTGAAAAATAAGAAATAAATAGGGTCTAATGCGTATAACTACACAGCTGAATTAAGGAAAAGGACTCTTAAGAGAATCAAGCTACCCTTGATAAATTCACACACCCATTTCAAGATGAAATCCACACTTTAGTACTGAAAGAAGTAGAAGTTTAATCATAAAACACTGTATATATGGAGAATGGAAGAAGTCTCACAATAAAAGATGTTCCAGTTTTTTAAAATGGCTATTGTGTAGAACCTATAAACTATTGGTCAATAACCTTGACTTCAATTCTTGGTACATTTCAAAACATTATTAAAGAGATGCCTAGTAAATATTAAGAAAGGAAGGAATGATCACAGAGAATTAAAAAGGCCTCATCAAGACTAAATCAGATAATCAAAAGAAATCTACAGAAATAACACATTTTAAGCAAAACTGCCTTTCACAACATTATTGTAGAAAAAAATAGAGAAACAGATGACGTTAAATAGATAGAACCAAAGGGCACTTATTGCAAATTTAATGCTACTTTTGAATAAGCTCTCTAGTGAAGGACCCAGGGATGTATGCTTGATTATGCTGTTCAGCATTTTTATCAATGACTTGGATAAAGATATAAACATTAAGCTTATCAAGAATGCAATAGAAACTGGAAACTGAATGGATGCCCATCAGTTGGAGAGTGGCTGAATAAATTATGGTATATGAATGTTATGGAATATTATTGCTCTGTAAGAAATGACCAGCAGGACGATTTCAGAGAGGCCTGGAGAGACTTGCATGAACTGATGCTCAGTGAAATGAGCAGAACCAGGAGATCATTATTCACAGCAGCAACAATACTATATGAGGATCAGTTCTAATGAACATGACTCTCTTCAACAATGAAATGCTTCAAACCAGTTCCAATTGTTCAGTGAAGAAAGCCATATACACCCAGAGAGAGGGATGTGAAATGTGGACCACAACACAACATTTTCATGTTCTCTATTGAGGTTTGCTTGCATTGTATTTCCTTTATCAGATTATTCTTTCTTGTAGATATGATTTCTCCTGCACAAAAAATGATGTGTGGCAATAACTATACATATATTCGATTTCTTAAGTATTCTAACATAAGTGGATATCCTGCCATCTAGGGGAGGGGTGGGGAGTAGGGGGGAAAAATTTGTAACAGAAAGCTTTGTAAGGGTTAATGTTTAGGAATTACCCATACATATGTTTTGCAAATAAAAAGTATTGAAAAATTTTTAAAAAAGAAAAAAAAAAGAATGCAGATAGCACAAATTTGGGAGCAATATGAAAAGAATGTATGACAGGCTAGAAAATTGGGCCAAATGGAAAATAGATGAGATCAATAATGAAAAATATAAAGTCATAAACTTTTGATAGAGCCATGAATCAAATGAATAAAATCAATCAACAAGCAATTCTTTTGTAGTGTTCCAGACACTGTTAAGCCTGGGGAATATATATATATATATATGTCTATATATCTATATAGGTATAGATATACACGTATATATCTATATCTATATAGATATATCTATGTCTATCTATCTATATACATACACACAAAAAAAGAGAGATAGAGTCTCTGCTCAAGGAATAAATGGAGGACACTTAGTTTGACAGAAGTTGATTGGAAAAAAAAATTTATAAGTGTTTTCAGTGGACTACAAGATGAAAGTAACAATAGGATATGGAAACTTCTGACCTATCAAGCTGAATTGAGACATACTGCTGTGTTACATTTGTAAAATTATTATGATTGTACCTGGCACATTAAATAGGTACTTAAAATATTTTCCCCCCATTACCCCCTTCTCAATGTGCCCAGGATTGGGAAGCCTTGGTCTGACCATAATTGGAGTACTGCATTCATTTCGGAATACCACATTTTACAATGGATAATGATAAACTAGATAGTGTCCAGAGGAGGGCAGTAAGGATTCAATTTAATTCAACAAATATTTATTAAGTACTTATTATGCATAAGGCAGAATAGGGAAAGGCCTTGAATTAATTCTATACAATGTGCCACAGAAGGAACAGAGAATGTTTATCATGGAGAATAGAAGACCTAGGAGGATGTGACAGCTTTCTTCAAATATGTAAAACCTTGACCTGTGGAGAAGGAAATAAATTTGTTCTTCTAGGCCCTGGAGGACAAAACTGAGTGTAATGATTAACAAAATAAGATTCAATGAAAGGGGGAAATAACTTCTTAACACTTAGAGCTGTCACAAATGCTGACTTAGGATGTAGTAGGGTTCACCCTTCCCCCAGAAGTCTTCAAGCACAGTCAGAATGATCACTTATCAGATATGATAAACAAGATGTGATATAGTAAAGATTCTTGGCGCAATTTGGTCTTTAGAGTTTCTAAGGATCCTGCTAAGTTTGAGACACTGGGTTTAAAACCTATTACTTCTTATCCCTTGCCACTCCCTATACAACAGATCAATTCTTTTACCTAAGGCCCATTTAATCATTCAGAATTATTTTTGCCTGTACATCCTGCTATCAATTTACTAAGACTTTTTTCACATCACATAATAATAGTAATAATAATAGCTAAACTTTATACAACATTCAAAGGTTTACAAAGCATTTATTTCATTTTATCTTTATAACCACTCTAAGAGATAGGTGCTATTATTATTCTCATTCTACAGAACAAAGAAACTGATGCATGCACAGAATAAATGACTTGCTCAGGATCACATAGCCCTCAAGTGCCTTAGGCCAGATTTCAACTCACCTGCCTGATTTCAAATTCCATATGCAGTACCCTGAGCACCTAGTTACTATATATACTAATTTAAGCTATCCCTTCCTCTGCAGTTTTGGTATGTCCTGAAAACCTTCCTTTTAGGTAATTACTCTTTTCCCCTTGTCTAGATATAGACTTCCCATTGTTTACATTTGACCAATTATACATTTATTTTCTCCCTCTCATTACCATGAGTTCTTTTCCTTGAAATTTATAGCTATAGTTTATTATCATTCCATGTCTCAGTTAAATGGTTTCATCCTTTTTGTCTGTGTTTCTTGTACACTTGGGTACCAATGGCAGTAATATTTTTGTTTGGCCTCTCTCACCCACAATCTCTCAAAGTATAGGAAGAATTAGGCGTTTTAAAAATGTTCTTGAACCACAATGATAGCAATAGCAATTTGCTGTTCTTTATAGATAGAAATCCTGCTATCGATCCACCTTCATACATTTGCTTTCAGATAATGGTGATATAGTAGTTTTCCAGCAATGATGGTAGATTTAAACTGATTTCCATCTTGTGACCAATGGCATATATTAGTAAGATGACTGGCCAAGATTGTCTGAACAATCCATTGTTATATAATAGAGGGAAACCAGCCTGCCTATGAAAGTATGCCTGTGCTCTTTTTAGCATTATCTGTTAACCAAATGAAGTAACTTGCTAAAACCTGATAAAAGCGAAGACTTTCATAATTAATACACTTTTCCCCCTATAAATTTTCACAAATGCTGACTTTACATATGAAAATACTGATTTACCATGGAACAAATACCTTATGTTAATTACAAAAAAAATGAAACAATCCAACAACAGGAAACAAAACAAAACAAAACAAAACAAAAAAAATACTCCAAAGAGTTTTCAAGGATATCTTTTGAAGTACAAATTTACATGATTCAAAAAAAAAAAAGAATCTCTGATCCATAGCCTGGTTTCTCACCTGTCAACCAGGCTTACTTATCAAAGCATGGAAATGGTTTAAAAACTTGAATGGCCAAATAACCTATTAGGACAACACTTAATTACCCACTTAGTCTGTTCATGTGCTCCTAAATTCAACACTGGAAGAATCATACTTATTAATCTTTTAGCTGCCTATATATCTTCTCACTCCCAAGTAGATGCCTCACAGGGAACATTATTTTGATCCTCAAAGAAGTCAGCAAGGTCTTAATGGACTTTTCTATAGGGTTGACTTCCCTTAAACTAGAAGTCCAGAACATATTATCGATGCTCGTCTGGTTGTATGTAATCACATAATTAAGTTCTAAAGGAAATAATGAACAGAAATAGTTTGCCATAATTCAGAACTTTTTCTCCTATCATTTTATATAATAGCTAAAATTAAGTATTCCAACAAATCCAAACAAGAGAAACATGAGATGAATTACCGGTTTTTTGTGTTAGTGCTACAGTGAAAAAGACAGTGGAGCAGGAGTCAAAGGACCAGAATTCCAATCCCTGGTGAAAACATTACACTTCTAGTGAACAAAGATTTTTACCTGGAAGGTAAGGGATTAGATGGTATGATCTCTCAGATCCAAATCTATGATCCTGTAATGCAGGTTGCAACTATTTTTATTTTTTATTTTTCAAGCATGCATCACCTAGAAAACTATCAGAACTAGAAAATTTTCTGCTTAGTAAAAACAAATCAAAGGTCTCCCAGCCAAAGCAGCATCATCAGTTCTATATCTACAATTATAAATTTGTAAAACCAAATAATTTAGTAGTGACTAATAGAAAAATCATTGTTGACATTTACATAGAGGTCTGAGATGTGCAAAGTCCTTTAATTATAATAGTTCATTTGATTCTCAACACTTATGTAGGAAGTTCATTTTATTATTAAAATCTCTATTTGACAGATAGGGAAACTGAGGCTGAGACAACTAAAACACTTTGTTCAGAGGTACACAGAGAGTAAATGATTAAAGGAGTATTTAAATTCAGGTCTTTAGAGACTCCAAGATCATAGCTCTGGTTAATATTCTATAATACATTTAATTATTTTATCATGTTCAAGGATCTGTTTAATTTTCACATGGTAAATGATGAAATTATTTAAAGGAAGCACATAGAAATAATCACTACACAGGCTTCTAAATAGTTTTGTAAAATAAGTTCAATAATCATAAAAGATTTTGAAACCAAAAATAAAATTCTTCTTTTCTGGTTGGCTTGTGCAGATGCAATAATTCTTCTCCCACTCCACCCCTAAATGTTCACATTTTCTTATTACACTGTAAATATTAAAAATGAGATTAAAACTACATCCATAAGTCAGCATGATGGACTAAAGACTCAGAAGGCTCCTGCAGAGTTGTTTCAGTCTATTGGTTAAATACATATTTGGCATTCATTCTAATTTTGAAAAGCATGTTATTTACCTACTAGACTGAAACTGTTTCTCCCGAACTGGTCCAGACTAGCAGGTAAATATGTATTTTGGAATGTATGCATACTAATTCAAAAAACATGTATCATTTACCAAGCAGAGTGTAACACTGTGGGCTGTCATGTAAATCCTTCTGTGTACATGGACCATTACCCTGGCAGGCCATATCAGCAGCTTCTCACAGTCATAGCCTACCCTTCCCTCCGTGGTCTCACCCATGAAGAGTGCTAATTTGGGGAGGGAATGCTCCAAACTATTGCCAAATAGAAATTGTTGTACAAATGTCAAAGTCTAGATAAGACATGAGTAAAAAGGACATATGACTAATTATGAACAACCCCCTACAACCACAATTACACAGATACTTCAATCAAAGCCTTCTGTTACCTAAGTACTACTAAATTTGAAGGAAAAGAGACTTGTACAATTGAATGTCAACACCATATACCTTGTCTATATAACCAACATTATCTCCTCAGCATTTTATAAAAGCTAGTTCTAAGAGTCTTAAGTTGTTAACCCGATTGAAACAAGTTAATAGATTTAATTTAAATAACATTTACTAGGTTAGATTTGGGAAGCAAAGACAAAAATGAAATGATTGCTGGTCTAGAAAGCTTACATTCTATGGGCCATACTTCGAGAATACAGGTAAGTAATTGTAGAAAAAAAATGTAGGATAATGCACAATAATTTCAAGGGGGAACATTAATGTCTAAGGGAGTAAGGAAATCAACAAAGACCTACAGTGCAAAGAAATTAGCATTAAAGTAGAACTGGAGATAATAAAATGGAGAGGTAAATGGAGAAGCATAGGAAAGTACCTCTGCAAAGTTTTGGAGGTGGTAGATGCAATGTCTTTGTTCCTAGAGGTCCTGTTCCAGTGGCAAGACTATCCTTTTTTACATTAATTTAATTGTTTTATATTCTCAAGTTTTTGTTTGAAGATATTTCCTTTGAGAACTTATCACTAGTATATAAATTTTATCTCAATCTTCCATAATAGAACAAGAAAAATGGAAATGGATTGTGTACCAAATGGCTAAGAATTTCAGCTTATTCATCAGTATATTTGCTAGTTCTCCATTTCAAATTATATTCCTATGACCCTCTGTTTACTGTGATTTTTTTTTTCTAGAGCATTTCCTTTGTCTATTTCTTTGTTTGAATTATCAACAAATTTCTTTGTGTTCCCAATGCCCACTGTATTTTATCCATTTTCTGGGATCTTTTGTTTAATTATGCTAGAACTCAAATTGATTCTTCACTGGGAAAAGGAAAGGTCTATCACATTTCACTTTATATTTTTATGATGAGCATTAGCACCTTGAAGTTAAAATATCAGCCATGACTGATATAAAAACGTTTACCTTCTCAGCTCAGGAAATCAGGGAATTCAGTTTGCAGTTTCAAAATTCCAAATCAGTCAATATTTCCAAGTGGTAGGTAGTTAAAATAAGTATTTAACATCTCTCCCCCATCACACTTCTCCCTTCCCCCATTACCATTTCCTGTATTAGCATGCATGTTTTCTTAAGGGAAAAAAATTAACACAATATGGAAACTTGCAGTCCCCCATTACTGGGAAAGATGACAATGGTAATGAAAAGGACAGGAGGCAATGTCTTGCTTCATTCATGTTTTGCAAAAAGCTTTGTACTGTCTCATTCTAATCATGAGAGGTAGAAAAAAAGTCACATCAAAACATTTCACCCATCACTAATTCAACACACCTTCTCATTCTTCTATTTTTCTATCACCTCCGACTCTGAACTATAGTAAAGGCATACTCTTTTGATGACTTGCAAAACATTCATTTGGGGGGTATAATAATTTTATATCCATTTAAATGACTAATATTTACAGTCTTAGGGAAAAGGGGGACACTCAATTCATGAAAAATAGATCTCCATTTTCCTTGAAATGTTTCACTATGACAGAAATGTATCCCATGAGCAAAAAATAAGATTGTTGTAGAAAAAAATTTAATTAAGATGAGTTGGACATGCCAAAAGGCAGGATGCAGCTGCAGAAGCATTACTGAAATACTTACAAAGCCAAAGTGAAGAATACACAATATTTAAATGCCCAATAAATTAGCCTACAAATCTACTTAACTATACATTCATTCTCCATCACCAAATAAAACATTACCCTGAAATTTGACAGTGTGAAATTTTTCACACCAAATCATTTTCTTCTCAGGGAGGAAATGTTTATGTAATTCTCCTTGCTGCAGTTTGCTGGGATATGCCATTGGAAAGGAAAATTTTCATCATCCCTGTTTCAATCCAAATAGGACTGAATTAATCAATGCTGCTTAAATACTTTCTGGATAAAAGAATAACAAAACAGGCAATGGAAATTCACATTTATATAGCAAAAGGTTTGCAAAGTGCTTCCTACACACAGTGCAGCCTCAGAAATCTGAGGCAATTGCTACCATTATCTTTATACTTATTTTTACAAATGAGGAAACTGAGTTTCAAAAAGGTTGTCCAGGATCATGTAGGTAGTAATTGATTGTGATACAATACTAATTTCTATATTTCTTTCTCCAAGACTAATACTCTTTCCACAAATCTGAACTGTATGATCCTGATTCATCACTCCCCTATTCTGCAACAAGGTGTGGGAGGAAAACAGTAAAGGAGAGGATTCAATTTGTTTGAATAATTATGGATGTAAACAATTTCAAACTTTTTATTTTGTATAGCAGCCAATAAAGCAGGATTTTAATTGACATCTTTATAAGAAACTAGTTTGCTTTGACTAATTTGAAATCTAAACAGATAAGAATTCACCTTGTAATGACTTAAAAATGGTAGTACCATTTATATATTTTCATTTGCAATAATGGCCAAACATGATCATAATAAGCTTTGTTTCCACTGTGACTCACAAAGCATCCTTTTGTACCAGATTTTTCATCTTAGTCTATGAGGATAAATGCCACTCATATTAGGCAGAAAAAAATGATTCAGAAACATGTTTCAATGGTTCATCCTTTCTGATTTCCTTGATATTGTTAATATTTAACATAAGGCTCTATAATATATCCTAAAATCCCATAACTCTGATCCTCTAAGTGATTTTTTTTTTGCTCTTATCTTTAGGGATTCAGTTTCAACATGCTTATGCAGAGCACCCAAAATTCACTGCCTGTGTGATAATTAGGCCTCCCCAGCTCTAAACCACAAGATATGTCATATTAACTTATTTTCTGCCACTTAATTTTTCTTACAATTGCCTAGTGAATCACATTGCAATATATTTAATTGTCTGTGCTGTGCAATTATAACAAAAATCCTCCCCCCAGTACAATACTGTTATTTAAATACATGCCATCTTATCTCTCTCCTATACATTAATCTAAAATGGAATCTCAAAAATGACAAGATGTCCTCATAATGCAAGATTCACTGAATGGCAGCTTTGCCTTTCATAGAGCAGGATCTTTAATGTCTTGAGGAATTCCTGTTAACAAATGAGACCTTGGAGGTGATGTGTTTTCATTTTATCACATTCATTTAAGATGACTGAGGGCAGTGCCCAATATTTATTCAACCCACTCAAACTCCTACCAGCCTTAGAATAAAAGGAAAGACAGTCTGGTTTGAACAACATCTGGTTATTCTGAAAAGATAGTGTCACTTGAACAACAAATGGAACTTTAGTTAATAAAATCTCCCAAGGATAGACAACGATGGTTCTTTGTATGCACACAGGCTTTCTGATAAGTAGATTGGGAAATGCTGATAAAGGACAGCTGAGTCCTTCAAAAGAAAACCACTGCAGTCAGTACATGGCTAAAGTAAAAAGACACAAAGTGTTTATTACTGGAAGGTTGTGAAATATGAGCATTTAAATGAACTGAATTTAGAGGACTAAAAGATTTAAATTATAATTCTATACTCCTTCAGATGTTCCAGTATAGGAAAATACTGTAGTAATGTAGAGATAGTACAAGGCAGAAAAATCTCTTATGTTTTAACTTGGGGCTATTTTTCTACAATATGCTGATTTGTGTTTTTAATTAACCAATACATATATATTAAATGCTTACTATGCACCAGACACTTTGCTAAGTGCTAGGTATAGGGAAATAAAAAGTGAAACAGTCTTTCCCTCAAGGAGCTTATACATCCCATAGGGAAGGAGCCTATATGTATATATGAGTTAGATATAGTAATGAGGTAAAAATAGGGAGCTAGACACATAGATGGGAAAAAATAAGAAGGGGAAAGGAGAGATGGGAAAGGAAATAGGTAAAATAAATACATGGCAACACTGGAAGGGAAGGCAGTAAGAACGAGGTGTGGGTGGAGATAGTAAGAAAAGAATTCATGCAAAGGATAGCCACAAAGTTGTTTTGAAGGCAACTAGTAGGGGATAGTTAATACAAAAGTATAGAGGTGACGCTAGTAGATTATCAGAAGCATCTTGTCAAGGTGACTTCTCTGGTAGTAATACAGGGAACAAACGCATCAATGGTCTATGGCTAATAAGTCTACCATTGGGTTTGGCAGTTTCTAATATATAAACCAAATGATATGTTTCCAGATGGGAAAACCTCAACCATCCTCTGACTCTAGTCAAGTAACTAGAGTTTTCCTTTGGTGTCCTTCTCTTTCCCCTTCTCTTTCTTGTGCTCCCTCTGCTGACCCCACTTCCTACCTTATTCAACTACACAAGGACCTGTCTCAGAAAACTCATCTGCCAATTGAATTTAAAAAAAAATGCTTATTAAGGGTCTACTGTCTTGCTGTCAGATAGCTGTCAACTAATTCCTGATAAGGCATTAACTGATAAATTTGATGTTAGCTGATAATGTTTACTTTAGAGCCTTTTCAATGGAATTTGCATTTAAAAAATAATTCCCCTAAGCTAGGATTTTTTTAGGGGGGAGGGGAGAAGAGAAGACTTAATATGCCTCAGGATAAGCCAGAATCACAAAAAGAGAGACTCCAGAAAAAAGATTTTATGCCCAGAGATGAGGGGAAAGGAAAGAATAAGGACTCCTGACTACCTTCCCTCCTACAGATTAAGAATATTCCCATCTCCCAGCTTGAAGAATACTACAGTGATTTTTAGCAGATAATAAGGAGATGAAAATAAAATACTTAGAGATTTAACCAAAGAAAAAATTACTTTGATACTGGAATGAAATGAAGAAGTTAAGAATGGTTTCACGGATGAGATGGTACCTGAGAAGGACTTTGAAGGAAGAGCAGCCTTCAAGAAGCAGAGAGAAACATCATACTTGAATCAGATGCTCTATTTGCATCAATATAGAGTTAAGATTTTTTATAAAAGCATCCATGTCAAAGATTTAATACTTACTGAATTATAGAATCAAAGAGACAGAAACATTTCAAGACCACCTACCTACTCTAACCTATAGTAGACTGAGAATTCTTTTTTTTTTTAATAATAGGTTTTTATTTAAGAATTCTTTCTGTAACATCTCTATGATTCTCCAGATCCTGCCTTATGATCTAGAATTTGAAACTCCACTACCTCACAAGGTAGCCCATGCCACTTTTGGACAGTTTATTTCTGTTAAGTATTTTATTTTTTTCCAAACTTAGACTCCCCCCTCCGTACCTTCTACATTTATAATCAATAAGCATTTATTAAGGGATAACTGTATTCTGCCCCCAAGTATATGTTTTTTAAGGGATAAAAAAATAAGATTATTGAAGATTGATGTCTTATAGCTTTTATTTTTCAACAAAAAAGTTTATTTGATAGCATTTGTTTTTCAAATTACACATAAAGTTAGTTTTCAACATTCACTTTTGTAAGATTTGAGTTTCCAATTTTTTTCTCTCCCTTCCTTCCTTTCATACCCCTTCCCCAATACAGCAAGCAATCTGATATAGGTTATATTTGTACAATAATTTTAAACATTTCCATATTAGTCATGTTGTGAAAGTAAAATCAAAACAAAGAAGAAAACTATGAGAAAGAAAAAAAATAAAAATGAAAATAGTATGCTGTGATCCATATTTAGTTTTCATAGTTCTTTCTCTAGATGTAGATGGCATTTTTTATCCCAAGTCTATTGGAATTGTCTTGGAACAGTGTATTGCTGAGAAGAGCACAGTCTGTCAAAGTTGATAATTACACAATCTTGCTGTTTTGCGTACAATGCTCTCCTGCTTTGGCTTACTTCACTCAGCATCAGTTCATGTACGTCTTTCCAAGCTTTTCTGAAATCAGCCTTTTCATTATTTCTTATGGAACAATTAGATTCAAAAACCACAACTTATTCAGCCATTCCTCAATTGATGGACAACTCAATTTTCAATGCCTTGCCACTACAAAAAAAGAAATACTATTATTTTTATACATGTATATTATTTTCTCTCTTTTATGATCTCTTTGGGATACAGACCCAGTAGTAGCATTGCTATCTCCAAGGTATGTGCAGTTTTATGATCCTTTGGGCATTATTCCAAATTGCTCTCTGCAATGGCTAGATTAGTTCACAACTCCACTAACAATGCATTGGTGTCCCAGTTTTTTTCACATTTTTTAACACATGCATCCCTGAACCATGACCCTTCTCTGCCTCCTCAGTGCTTTTTATATAGGTTGCATTTCTTTGGCCATGATCCAGCTTGTCTAAGTGTTTCCTAAAATGTGGTGCATATATTTCAAAACAAGAATTCATATGTGACACACCCAAGGCAAAAATATTTAGGAGAAATACTATGTCCTTCTTCCTGAATTACTTTGCTTCTTATTACACCCTATGGTAATATATATTTATTATAGCATATGTATATAATGTGTTTTACATGTATATGTAATTTTATATCCATGTACATGTACACATATACATATATATAAATATATACATATATCCATATATGTAGATATATGGATAGATGTATTATAAAACCAGAGACTCCATCCTGAAGGATGGAAAGAATTTAGTAGGTAGGAAAGAGAAGAAAGATATAGGAATTAGAGGGAATGGATGAGAAAAATCAGAGAATAAAAAAAACAGAGATGTTATTTGGTCTGCTGTGTGTATGTATATATATGTCCTGATAATTGGAATATAGGGGTGACAAGGGAAGTAACAATTTCAGTAGCATTCAAGAAATTTGGCACTATAGGGGGAAAAAGGCTCAAAAATTCAGCTTAAGTCACTTAGAAGGGTTTCAGAAACGAGAAGGCTTTTGTTGTGCTTTGTTTACTTAAGGTGATTCCAAACATGTTTGAAAGGACTCAGTGGTTAGGGTAACTTGCAAATATATGAAAAATAGGGGACAATGTTAGGATCAAGGGCCTGGGAAGGAGATATGAATGAGATCAATTGTACAGATGAAGTAGTAAATCTTAGAAAAGAAAGAAAACACTGTTTCCTTAGCAACATGAGATAAGAAATAATCAGAGAATGCATTTGTCAAATTTTACATCTTCTATATGCCAAATATTCTTTTAAGTGCTGGGAAAAGATAAAACAAAAACAAAAACAAAAAAATAAAATAAGCAAACATAAAACAACTTAACAAAAAATAATCTTTCTCTAAAGGAACTTCCAGTCTATAATGAATGAAGAATGAGTATGGATACATGAAATCCATGAATCACTTAAAAACTTGGAACATACTTGGAATCATTTGTAATTATCTTCTTTTCTCTGCTTTCCTATCTTAAACATTTCCCAGGTTTGCAGTTCAATTACATTTCTAAAAAAAAATCTATTTTCAAGTGATGAATTTCTCATTCTTCATTTTCATGGTCAAGGAAAAAATAAATATATGTTTTAACCCTTTCAAGGGTCTCTATTTTCAAAAATGTTTTCCCTACCTCACTTCACTTCTACATACTAGATTTAAGCAGCACATGGTTGACTTAAGTGGTAAGATTTATTTCATATCCACCCACATTTGATACTCTTTCATAGAATTTCTCTACCATCTACAATTATTCTAGTCCAATTCACAATCAGTATGCCAACTAAAAAGCCATTGTCAGCTATAAATCTAGGGTTCTTTGGGTCTATTGATTTATATGGATGCTTCATTTTGCCTATTCAAATTTCAAATGCCCGAGGTAGAAAGGAGTCCCAGAAATATTTATCTAGACAGATAAAATCCACTCTTTTTAACAAAACTGACTTCCATGACCATTAGGCATGTCTCTTTACCTAGTTACAATTTTGTTTCAGAAGAAGATTCATAGCAGTCCAGCTGCAAATACAAACCCCTGCCACATGTGTCAAAATAAATAAAATATATATTCCAACCTTCTGAACATATGGGGTGATTACAGCTCTTTTCCCCTTTCTAAACTAACTCTACCTCATAATGAAGAATAAAATGATTTAAATTTGTATTTTAAATAGGAGAGAACTCCCTTGAATACACTGATGTAAAATTCTGAAGCAAATTGTTTTCTTAAGCAATGAATGTCAGTTGCTTAACAAATAGGAACGAGACCTCTTAGCTTTGACCCTGGACCCAGAATAAAGGAGGAAACAGATTTTGATGCATTAAAAATAATTAGTTGAATAAGACCAATTAATTAAAAGAAAACAATAGAGAATTAGATAATCTGATTACTAATTGGAAGAAAGATTAGGGATTTTTCAAATTGAGAAGGGAAGAGTAAACAGATTCAATTCCCTGAAATCAGAAAAATGTGTCCTACTGCCCACACATATTTGTAAATAACCAAAAGCATATGGAAACAAAAAAACTAATTAACAAGTACTGGCCTAGGTTTCAGAGAAGGTATTTGGCTTAAGATGCATAATTGTGAGAAAATTCATTGGATTAATTTTTGGATCTGACTGGTCACCATAACCTAGGTCCTTAACTTAAGGGTCCGTAAGCAGCAGGTAGAGATGAATCAGTTTTCCAGCCACATAGAAGTGGGTTCAAAGAATACCATAGCTTTCTCACAACTACACAACTGGATAAATTTTCACACAAGTGAAAAATTGGACTAGACCTATAATTAAATAGAAAGAGAACTGTGCTATATCCATAATTGAGTCACAAGATGAAATCAGTGTGGTTCATTCAATTTCCAGTATCACTTACTGTTATAATTCCCTCATGACATAATTTTAAAATGTCCAATTTAAGGTAGAAGTAAAATATTCTTATTTACTTTTCTTCTTCTAAAAATCACGATTCAGCTCCTTTTACATATTAATTTCTAGAACTATTTCAAAGGTTAGGTAGCTATAGCTACTTACAAGGTACTAACATAGGAGATGGGCATACTTTCTGCACCTTATGGTCCAGAAGTTTACCCCTCTTCCAGAGTGATCTCATTCAAAGATGTATAGTCCTCTACATTGCCAAAGTCACCATAAAATTGTTCTTTTTTTTGTCACAGCTAGTGTCAACATCACCCACTCATTTTTTTTTCTTGTTTCAGGTAAAGTTACTCCTAGTTAATTTATTAGCTCTATTATTTAAAGAATATGTCACAGGGTATTAATGGAAATGACTTAAGCAGATGCTGATATAGTGTACAACTAAAAAGGACATAAAAATAGCAATCTACAATGAGTTATATCTTAGGCAGGACTGCCAGGTGTTCAACATTGGGAAAACACCATAGGTGAGTTTAAGGGAAGGGGATTATGAATAGGGATATTCCTTTTGAAATAGAATTAGGATACATTTGCTGCCTTGAAGATTTTATTTAACCATTGGGATTATTATTCTTAGGATGTTAGTGTGATTTAGTGTAAATAACATGGAAACTTGGGAGTCAGAACGAGACCTGAATTTAATTCCTACCTCTGAAAGCAATCAACTATGTGATCATAATAAGGTCACTTACATTCTCAACTTCCTGGGCTATTGTAAAAGATTAAAACTTATGTAGTGTTAGGTGTGTAAACTTGGGTCCTAAGTCAATTGATCTTTTTGTTCTAAGTTTTTTTTTTCCATTAGGAAAAAGGAAGAAAGAGAATGAGAAGACATTCCCATCTCTTCTTTGAAAAAATGGAGGACAATGTGTGTAGAACCCTGAAACCATCAGACTTCTTTCATGTATGGGTTAGTTAACTTCATTTATATCCTTCTTGTTTTTATTCTTTGTTTTAAAGGATAGCATTCTGGAAGATGAAGAAGGGAGAGAGGTACATTTGGAAATATATAGGATAGACAAACAAAAGAGATCCATAAAACTTTTTTTTAAAATACAAAGAATAATACATGATGAGGTTCAATTGGATGGTCTCCAAGTCTCCTGTTACCTTTAAAATTATGCTCTAAAAGAACTTTGCTTCAATGCCAAGTGAATTTCTGGTCTAAATTGATATAGTTTTTATGCCACTAGTCTCTGATACTGATGAAATCAGAAGTCTATGAACTGTATATTTATAGCTCTACTTCCAATAAAAAACAAAAACAAAAAACCAGAATACCTCACCTCATAATATCGTAGTAAATACTTTGTAAATCTAAGTGTGAATGTAACCGCAGGATTTTTGCTATTCAGTGATTTCAGTTGTATCCAACTCTTTGTGAATCTATCTGGAGTTTCTTTGACAAAGATATTATAGTGATTTGTGTTTCCTTCTCCAGTTTATTTTTACATTTGAGGGAACTAAGACAAAGAAGGTTAAATGACTTGCTCAGGGTCACATAACTAGTAAAAATCTGAGACTAAATTTGATCCCAGGAAAATGAATCTCCCTGACTCCAAGCCCAACACTTATTCACTGTGCCCAGTTTCAGAAGAGTATTAATAATGATAAGGTCAGCACTAGTATACAAGGCAACACTTTGGAGAAATGCCATTCTCCTTGTTCTGTCCCAATCAAATGACCAACAAATCTCAAGAGAATAATTTAATAGTAACTCTGAGACAGGTTCAGCTTCAGAGCTGGAAATGAATATTCAGAGGCAGAAAGTTGTGGATGAGTGAAGCAATTAAAGTCATCTGGCAAATGCAAAAATGGTGGAATGTCAATCTGTGCACCCAAAGTCAAACAAATAAGCAAGAAAGCAATGATCCTTTCTTCCACCCATATCTCCCTACCCCCCCTTTTTTTGCCAAATGATCACAATGCTATGCTTTGCCTAAGTAGTTCTGGCCTGAGGCTAACCATGGAAAGAAGATTTATCTGATATCTTCCTCAGTCACCCATTCTAAAAAATGGGCACATTAAAGCAGAGGAAACTGTCCCCTCATATTACAAAGAATTAGTTTCTACTTAATGGAAATAAGAGAGGAAAAAAGGATCTAAATGTGTGTAAAAAAGAAACAGCTTGAGGATTCTTGATTGTGAGGAAGCACTTTGTCTTAGAGTAAAATTATACAGGTGACAGATTTACATATAGCCTGTTGATTTGCTGTGGTTATAATCCCATAGTTCCCATGTTCCAGGAATAGTTAATACCATTTTGAGGCTCTTTTATTCTCCTCTACTATGTATATCAGGAAGGATCACCCTATCACACTGGATTCTGCATACTTTGTATTTCTGAAAATTTCTCACTTGGTATGATCCACCTATGCCCTTTAAGATCAATATATCTTTTCTTTTCTAGTTTCATTCCATTCCATTCATTCATTACAGAAGTAGCATAGTATATAGTATATAGTACATATCATGAGGGACTTAGAGTCTGAAAACCTGGGTCCCAATATCACCTTACATATTTTCTAGCTAAATGATTGTGGGTAACTCACTCAACCTAGGAGCACAGATCTGGGACTTATGAAACCTCAGAGATCATCTAGTGTAATCCCTTCTTTTCACAGATGAGGATGCTGAGGCCTTATAAGGTTCAGTGATTTGTCCAAAGTCAAACAAGTTATAAGCATCAGATACGGGAATAGAAATCAAGTCCTCTAACTCCAGAAGCAGCTTTCCCTCCCACTCCAAAGTATCACATATCTGCACCTAAATGTGCACAATGGGTACTAATGAAAGCTACTGTCTTTCAGGGCAATTGCAAGTGTCAAATGAGATATTATATGTAGTGTGCACTGTAAATCTTAAATTATTATATAAATTCCATCTATTATTACAACTGTTCAGCTAATCTTAAGCATCTTTGTTTACTTTAAAGTTTCTATTATCTTACACAAAGCAAAACTTGTCTCAAAACCAAACAGAATTATGAATAAATGAATTTATCATAATACTTGAAGACTAATAGCATTCAGGTCATTTAAGGCAAATGACATACTTAATTGGATCTATTATAAATGAGGGAAGCTTACAAAATGTCTTTGTTTAAAATAAACATTAAAAACATCACCAATATATAAATTCTAAAAACCAGTTTTTTCTGAGCACCAGTGAATAGCCTGATTGACCTTAACAAGGAAATGGTAGATAAGGTTTATGATGATAAAAACTATGAGTCTACCTCCTCAATGCATTGTGTGCTAGCTCTCCTTACATCCTGCAGCTCAGGGTATGCCATGGACTGGCTTACAGAAATAGTTTGGAGTTTAATCAGGATCCTAACTGTGAGAGATCCTGTGAATTAAATACCATTCCTTTTTTGAGCTAAAGGAAGTCATATTTGAAGGCCAAAGTTTAGATGCAAATATGAGAGATGTTATCCTGGCAAGAAATATCAAACATGACCAGGAAGGACCCCTGCTTCCCAAAAGAAATGTGATGGAGAGTACATTTCCTCTCATCTTTGCTATAGAAAGACTGGTTTTCTTATTTAAAAACTCTAAACCTGTCACATTGGTTGTATTTTTGGAAGCCTACAGATGATGATTATCTTTCCCTCTTTTCTCCCTCTCTCAGAGGAAAAAAAGCATGATTCTCCATGACTTTCCTAGAATCTTCCTGGGTCTCTAAAATAAAATCACAATTTGTCTATTGCTATTAGCAATTAAAGATGCTTTATCTAATTACTATGGAATATGGCATTGTGAGACAATCATCTCTGACAAACTGATCATTACCAGTAGTTTACAACCAGTTTCATAGTTAATTGCCCTCAGGAAAAAGAGGGAAAATAGTTTTTATAGGAAAATAAGTAGCTATTAACAACAGTGAAATTTGTTAGCAATGTTATTATAAATCACAAATTCCATCCACTAATGATTCTTGGGGAGGAAAGATGCACAAAGTGGTGCAGAGACTGTGTTCTACTTCAAAAAACTATTCTAATGGAAGAATACCTCACAACTAACTTCCTTAACAATTAGAATGAAGAATGATTTCCATACCCTTCATGGAGAATTCCATTCTATATATTCATATATAGAGTTTACATCAAGAGTACAACTTTATCTGACTTAATTATCAGAGTAAAGCTTTAAAATATGAATAGGCATACATGTATGCACATGGTATATTTTCATCTTTGATGGAAAAGACATCTTTTGTAATGATAAAGTAGCCCAGGAACAGAGTGTAAGTGAGTTAGTTAAACCATTCAGGTCCAGAGCCAAAAACATTATCTTCTTAAAAAGTTTTGTGATGACCATTTGTTATTGAGTGTCAATAGAATCATGGGATCTTTAGAATGTAGGATCCTTGAAAGCAAATTCTATTTAATTTTTGTTTTCATATTAATAAGGACTAACCCAGCACTGTGGAAAATAGGCACTTAATAAATATTTTTGAAAATGAATAAGTGAATTATAAAATTGGAAAGGAACTCCCTGCTTAATGAATAAGCATGTCTGTTTGATTGTCACATCCAAATAAATGACCTTAATTTAAACTGTAAAATGTACATAGGAACAACCATTTCCTAGAACCTCTGTTTCCTCTCCCATCCCCTTCAAAGGGAAAGATATACTCACCAAGTTAAAATAATTGTTGGTGAAATGACTGTAAATTAAATGAAAAACAAACAAACAAACACAGTGATTGATATTTGTTTATCTATACATGATCCTTCAAATAATTTGTACAGAAGGGAAATCAATATTATTGGTCAAAGTTCATTGATTCCAAGCTTGGGCATGTAAAGCTAGTCCACAGAGAACAAAGCATTAAGAGCATTTTCTAAAGAGGTATAAGCTAATTTCACTTGGAAAAATACCATTACAATGAACATATTTTCTATAGCCAAAGTATGTCTATTCCATTTCTTTAAAACCAATATTTTTCCTAGTGTTGCTACATGAGCTATAAATCATCCAACCCTAAAGAGTCAGTAGAAACAGAATTTCAGGTGACCCCAAAGGTCAATGGAAAGATACACTAAGAAGAAATAAACATTCATAATATATTATCAGTGATTACTTGAAGACAAGAATACAAAAGAAAATTAATTTATCATGGGATCCTGGAGTTGGTAAAACCAGCAACTTAGTAGCTATGTGACCCTAGACAATTCACTTAAACTCCATCTGCCTTACTTTGCTCAACTGCAAAATAGGAATTTTAATAGTACTTATCTCACCAGACTGACAAAAATTAGATAACATTTGTAAAGCACTTTTCAAAACTTAAAATGTTATATAAAACTAGCCACTAGTATTATTGTTGATGCTACAAAAACTACAATATAATGAAAAAAAAAAAAGAATAGCTGGGCAGTTTAAGAGATACACTAATCTTCATGAAATATAAAAAGAAGAAAACTTCTAGTGACAGAAATAAGGAATATGATCAAGGCATGGACTCTACAAAGGATAAAAGCATATAGACATATGACAATGTGTCCTAGTAGAGGGAGTGAATGTGAACATACATACATACATTTAAAAACACACATACACATTGATGAAGTGATGGATCAATTGGACTACATAAGCAAATCCCATTGTGATAAATACCACTACTGTAAAAAGTTATCTAAACCCCAGGCTATTACTCATCTCTTTCAATCAATATTTGCTTCAATCTTCTGCTGCATAAAGGCAGCAGAAGAAATCACATATTTCTTATAATTCATTGGAATGGGATTTGTAACTATATAGACAAATATTCATATAGAACCATGTTGATTCCAACGTTTTCCAGGGTACATTATCAGTAGGTGGGAATCAAATGTCCCAGAGATGAAGACTAATTATACCTCTTCCCTTCATCATGCAACAATACTTGTATTATCCTTTCTTTAATCCAGCTCCTTAAAAGTATGTGATATTATTTGTTGTACAAATATATTTGTTGAACAAAGTATGCATAGGAAGTAGTTCACACAGGCAGTAGCCTCACGAAATTGTCTTCTAGAATGGTATAGACTAATCAACAAAGAAAATCATTCCAAATTATAATATTACATTGGTGTCCTGGAAATGCTATCACACAAGTCTGAAATCTTCAGGAACATGGTTGCTTTAAGTTTGATAAGAAGCAGCAGCTTCATTTACAAATTGACTTGTCCACTGGTAACCTAAAATTTGACAACACTGATAACAAAGTTATGAGCTTTATTAGATATCACTATCTTTACCAGGAAAGGTAACACATACATTTATGATGGATGGATATGAGTAACTAGTATTCCAAAGCTCCTTTTGACTTTCTTCTTCCTCATCCATTTTAGCCTTGTCTTTGATATGAAATTTCATTTATTTTATTCCCCTAAACATCTTTCACATCTTAGCACAAAGCTTCTTAAACTGTGGGTCATGACCCCACATGGGGTCACATAACTGAATGTGATGGTTAAAAAATAATTATTTAAAATCAGTAAAAGTTGGGTTTGACCTGTCAGATTGGCTAAAATGACAGGAAAAGTTAATGATGAATGTTGGAGGGGTTGTGGGAGGGCTGGGACACTGATGCATTGTTGGTGGAGCTGTGAACGGACACAGCCATTCTGGAGAACAATTTGGAGCTATGCTCAAAAAGTTATCAAACTGTGCATACCCTTTGACCCAGCGGCATTTCTATTGGGCTTATATCCCAAAGAAATCATAAAGGAAGGAAAAGTCCCCACATGTGTAGGAATGTTTGTGGCAGCCCTTTTTGTAGTGGCTAGAAACTGGAAATTGAATAGATGCCCTTCAATTGGAGAATGGCTGAATAAATTATGGTATATGAACATTATGGAATATTATTGTTCTGTAAGAAATGACCAGCAAGATGATTTCAGAGAGGCCTGGGGAGACTTACATGAACTGATGCTGAGTGAAATGAGCAGAACCAGGAGATCATTATACACCGCAACAACAGTACTATATGACAATTAATTCTGATGGACATGGCTCTCTTCAACAATGATATGTTTCAAACCACCTCCAATTGTTCACTGAAGAAAGCCATATACACCCAGAGAGAGGGATGCGAAATGTGGACCACAACATAACATTCTCATACTCCTTGATTGATGTTTGCTTACATTGTGTTTCCTTTATCTGATATATCGTTCGTGTAGATAAGATTTTTCTTGCACAACAATGATAAGTTTGGAAATATGTATACATATATTCGATTTGCCAATATTTTAACATAATTAACATGTAGTGGATATCCTGCCATCTAGGGAAGGGGTGGGGAAGTTGGGGGGAAAAATTTGTAACGGAAAGCTATGTAAGGGTTATAGTTGAAGAATTACCCACACATATGTTATGCAAATAAAATAAAATTAAAAAAAAAAGTTGGGTTTGTATACCTATATATGCCATTGTATTTGGAATTTGCATAAAAATTTTTCAGGTGAAAAGGAATTGGAAGTGCAAATAGTTTAAGAAGTTCCATCTTAGCCATTCTGGTATCCTGTTTTGTTTTTTTAAACTTACATAATACTATTTTCACCTTTTTTTTGTTAGTACTTTTGTTTGTCTGTTTTTCTCATGCTTTTCCCCTGTTGTACTGATTTCTCTCTCACACCATAATAAATATGGAGATACACTTAAAATGATTTAGATGTATAAATCATATACCATTACTTGTCGTCTTGGGGAGAAGGGGAGAAAAAATTTGGAACTCATATCTTACAAAAATGAATGTTGAAAACTGTCTTTACATGTAATTGGAAAGAGGAAATATTGAAAAATAAAAAAAAAACTTACATGCTAACATACAAGCCTCAGATTGTTTAAAACAAATAGTTTAAAAACTGAAGAAGAGAATTAGAGGTAAAAGAGGGTGAAAAGAAGTAACAGGTGAAGTCAGGAAGATTCATCTTTGTGAGTTCAAATCTGGATGCAGATGCTTAGTAGCTGTGCAACCCTGGGAAAGTCATTTAACCCTGTTTGCCTTAATGAACTGGAGAAGAAAACTGACAAACCACATTAGTATCTTTGCCAAGAATGGGCAAAGAATGGGATCAAAAAGAGTCAAATACAACCAAAATGACCGCACAAAAATTAAAATCCTATTTTTAAGATTAACTTACTTTTATCTGAAGTCACAAGTATGTTCTTGAAGAAGGTACTAATGAATTATTTATTTACTTGCCAAATCTAGGTCAGCTGATGTCTATATCTATTGGGGGGGGTGTTCCACTTTTTTCTTTCCATGTCACAATTATCCAATTACCATAATGCTTGGTGATTGACAAAAGACCCAAGGTGTGAATTCACAAATTACAAGCTATATGGAAATGAGAAATTATGGTGTGGTCAAAAGAGCAACAGATCAGAAGTCACAAGGACTAAATATGAATGCTAACTTTACTTTGGCACTTCAACTCTTTGTGCTTGTTTCCTCATTTAAAAAAAAGGGGGGGGACAAAGTTCTATGATGATCAAGCTCTTTTCCACATCTAGAGTTTTGTGATTCTACAAAAGACAGAGTTAGAAGGGACCTTCGCAAGTTCAAATTCTTCATTTTATGGATGAGGAAATTTGGGTCCAAAGAAGTCCACAGACTTAGAATTGGAAGGGCCATCTGCAGTCACTGAGACAAACATTCTCATTTCACACTTCAAGAAATCCAAAGCACAAAAAGGAAAAATGACTTGCCTAAAGGCATATCAAAAGTAAGTGGAAAACCGGGATTTGCACATGTGCCCTTTGACTCTGTAGACATTATTCTTTCTACTGCAAAAACTCACAGAAAACTGAACCTTACAAGTCACTTAAATTGGAGATTAAAAATGTATTGATCTAATTGAACTGGATATGTTTATTTTTTATTGAAGTTTTTATTTTCAAAACATATGTAAGAATAATTTTTTCAGCATTGACCCTTGAAAAACCTTATGTTCCAATTTTCCCCCTTCCCCCCCAACCCCTTCCCTAGATGGCATGTAATCCAATATATGTTAAACATGGTAAAAATATATGCTAAATCCAAAATAAACATACATATTTATACAATTATCTTGCTGCACCAGAAAAATTGGATCAAAAAGTAAAAAAAAAAAATTTCCAAAAATAAAATTCAAGCCCCCAAAAAAGTGAAATGCTATGTTGTAATCCACCCTCAGTTCCCACAGTTCTTTCTCAGTGTAGATGTCTCTAATCATCACAAGATAACTGGAACAAGCCTAAATCATCTCATTGTTAGCTGGATATATTTATGACCAAATGAACTAAAAATCTGCTAAAGGACTGCAAAGGCTAATGATAACCAGAAATGTGTCAAGTTGCAGAGAGATGTCTCAGTATGCTGACATTCTTTCAAAATGCAATTTTAATGTAATGCTGTTTTTACTAATTGTATAAAAAAGGAGTCAATAATAGGTTAATGAAGTTCATAGATAATCTTAAAAGTGAAGAAGCATTCAAATACATAATAATGGTCTGAACCAATGACTCCAAGAAGGAAACCATATTGTGCTATTATTCCTCAAGCCTCCTTCCTTTGGCTTCTTGTTAATTGTGTCTGAAGGGACCAGAAACAGACAATCGATATATTAGATAAGTATCATTTTTATTTCTATATCAAGCTAATTTTGATTCCTGAGCCTATGTTAGTTGGTCAAGTACTAATCACATATACATTCTGGTATGATACTATAAGAAGCTAGCTCTGCCATCAAGTAGTGACATGAGATTGGACAAAACACTTAAGATTTCTAGATCTCATATTATTAGGTCTTTTCGTTCTGATGCTTTTTTGGAAGGATAAACAAGAAATAGAGATTTTATATCCTTTGGTTAGTATAAAATTCAAAGAGACAAAAAAAACACAGGATTCTAAAATATTTTCTAAAGAGATGCAATTCTAGGAAAGTCATCGTGAAATTTGCTGGGGTCAGTTCAGATATAATACAAATATTGCCTGACTTAAAAGATTTCGTTACCTTGGATACAGAATTCTGACACTGAAATGAAGGGACGCATCTTAGGGTACAATCAGTCTAATCCATACCCAAGAAAAAATCACTTGTACAACATTCCCAGGATTATTTCAGGATAGTTCTGTTAGATATAAACTACTTCCTTACTTCAAAACTAAACTGGGATAGTTAGATGGCACAGTGACTAGAGCACCAGCCTTGGAGTCAGGAGAATCTAAGTTCAAATCTGGCTTCAGACACTTAAACACTTACTTTCTAGCTGTGTGACTTTGGGAAAGTCCCTTAACCCCAAATGCCTCAAAAAAACCCCAAAAAAACCCTAAATTTGTCCTTTTATAACTTAGACTTAACTCCTACTTTGCCCTTTTAGGTCAAGCAGAATAATCTGATCCCTCCTTCCAAATGCTAGTTTTTCTAATCTCTGAAGACAGCTAACATATTTTACTAAGTTTTCAAATTATTCATTTCCTTTAAGAGATGCTCAGGATACTAAAGTTCTTCCCAATCCTGGTTGAACAGTCTTTAGCTTATCAATGTCCTTCCTAAAATGGGACCCTCTCATTTAGAAGTAGCATTCCAGACCATTTCAGAGAAGGTCTCACTAAGGTAGGATAAAGCATGATGATTGATCAATTCCCAAATATCAGACACTAAGTTTTTTTATGAATCTATTAACATGATTTACTGTCTGCCCTCTAATAAAGTTGGTCAGGTCAGATGTAAGTTCCTAGATGACAGTAACATTTATTTTCCTTCTTTGAAGAATTTAACAGGTAGGTACTTAATGAAAACTACTTGGATTTTGAGAATTAATCACTCTCTTTTTAAATCAATAACAAGAATTGTTTTGTGTCCAATATATCTTTTTTTTTTAATTTTTTTTGGCTTTTTTGGCCTGGATTCATGATTTCCTCAGTTGGAAAAATTCCTGATGAAGAAATTCTTTCAATGAAAACTGGAGATTCTTTTTATCTTAGAGTGTTATCTGTGAGTTCTTATTGGTTAAGTGAGACGTCCATGGTCACACAATTTTTCAGAAATACAACTTGAACTGAGGGTCTCCTCATTACAAATTTTGCCCCTTTGCACTGTCTTAATGTCTCTCATTTAAGTTAAAAATGTGTTTCAATTGTTTAATGTGGTTATATAAAATGTTTGTTAGTCCAAAGACAGAAAAATGAAGAAAGCCAGAGAATTGCATTTGCTTAAGGGTAAAACAATTAGTATGGAAATAAAACTGAATTACAGAGAGTAGAAGGGGAGTAAGGACTGAACTAGGAAAATAGGAAGGGAATGAGATAAGAGAAAAGGATAACCAAGAAAAGGGAGGGCAGTTTAGGGGAGGCAGAAGTCAGAAACAAAACACTTTTAAGGATGAACAAGGTAAAAGGGGAGAGAGAGACAGATAAAGAGAAAAAGAAGAAAGGGGAAGTAGCGAGAGAGAGAGAGAGAGAGAGAGAGAGAGAGAGAGAGAGAGAGAGAG
>JAJPUD010000017.1:830504-896140 GCA_023553655.1 Myrmecobius fasciatus | reverse complement strand
AGAGAGAGAGAGAGAGAGAGAGAGAGAGAGAGAGAGAGAGAGAGAGAAGGATTAATGGGGGAAATAGGATGAAGGGAAATATGTAGTTGATAATCATTGCTGTGAAAAAGAAATTTTACAATGAGTTTCTCTGATGAAGACTTCATTTTTCAAACATAGAAATCAAATTTATATAAATAAGAGCTATTTCCTCACTTGGCACAAGGTCAAAGGGTATGAACAGGCAGTTTTCAGACAAATTAAAGTTATCTATAATCATATAAAAATGGTCTAAATCACTATTGGTGAGAGAACTGCAAATTAAAACAACTCAGAGCTACTACTTTATATCTATCAAATTGGTTAATATGACAGAAAAGGGAAATGACAAATGTTGGAGGGAATGTGGGAAAATTAAATCACTGATATACCATTGGTGAAATTGTATATTAATTCAACCACTCTAGAAAGCAATTTGGAACTATCCCCAGAACTATAAAATCATGCATATCCTTTGACCAAGTAATACCACTATTAAATTTGTATTCCAAGAGAAAAAAAAACAAAAAAGGACATATATCTACAAAAATATTTATAGTGTTTTTTGATCGTGATAAAGAATTGAAAACTAAGGGGATGTCCATCAATTAAAGAATGGCTGAACAAATTGTTTGATTGTGATGAAATACTATTGTGCTTTGAGAATCATAAGCAGGATGCTCTCAGAAAAAGAAAAATGGGAAAATTTATGTGAACTTATGCAAAGGAAATGAGCAGAACCAGGAAAACATTGTACACAGTAACAGCAATATTGAATGATGATCTACTATGAATAACAGCTATTCTCAGCAATATAATGATCCAAGACAATTTTGTAGGTCTTATGATGAAAAGTGTTTCCTTTCATTTCCAGAGAAAGAACTGGTAGAACCTGAAGGCAGATGAAAGATACTATTTCTTTACTCCCTTTATTTTTCTTGTTCATTTTTCTTGTCTGTGTTTACTTTCACAAAATTTCTTATATGCAAGGAAGAGAAGGAAGGAAGGGAGAGAATTTAGAACTCAAAATTTTAAAAAAGAATGTTAGAATTGTTTACATATTTAATTGGGAAAAATAAAATATTACATAAGATTAAAAAAAAAGAAATGAGCAGATATAGTGGTAGACTTGCAGCTCAAAATTCAGAAATGGAGTAAAACTATAGCTGTGACCCCATCTGTGACAACATACCTAGATTGTAATGTTTCTGTTCTCTTGAACCAAATGCCATTTCCTCTTCTTTATCAATGCCTTGTATGGTAATTATCTACTTGTAGATTTTAAAAAATAATTATCTTGATAGAAAAGGAATCTGACTGTGTTATAGCTTTTCTCAGGCATACAGACTATAAAGAAAGACTTTCTGCAAAGGTATCAGAATAATATTCTGCATGTGGTAGCTATCCAAAATGTAGGCACAGTCCCAGGGCTCTACCAAATGAATGTTAGCAACTCAAGAAATGCTTGATTTGACAGAAGCTAAAACAAAGTATTCGGATTTGTATCCAGGCAGTCCAATAGTATTTCAATTACAGCACATACTTCCTCCCACTCCCTATTCATCCAAATTAATGATTTTTTTTTCCTTTTGCAAATATGTTTAAAGATTCTAACACTTAAAAGTAGATTTACTACTGTGCACTGATTAACACTTCACAAAGTAGCCTGGAGAGTAAATGATATTTGGCTTAGTATATTTTAAGGTGTTTTTTTGTTACTCAGTTTACAAATGATTTTTTAAAACAATAGCAGCTTTCATTTCACTTAGAAGACTTGTCTACCTTTTGGCTTTTACCCAAAAATGAATCACCATAACAATATCATTGCCTTGATACAGCTGTTGTTATTCAGTCTTTTTTCATTTGTGTCTGATTCTTTGTGATTTATTTGGGGGTGGGAGGTTTCTTAGCAAAGATACTGGAGGGGTTTACTATTTTCTTTTCCAACTCATATTATATATGAGGAAACTGAGGCAAATAGTGTAAAGTGACTTACCAGGATCATACAGCTAGTAGGTGTTGAAGGCTGGATTTGAACGTAGGTTTTTTTTTTTTTTCTTCAATAGAATTTTATTTTTCCAAATACATATATAGTCTTAAACATTCATTTTTGCAAAACTTTGTCTCAAATTTTTCTCCGTCCTTCCCTTACTTGCTCCTCCACAAGATAGTAAGCAGTCTGATACAGGTTAAGGGTGTGCAATTCTTTTAAACATATTTGTTACATTATGCAAAGCAAAACAAAACAGATCAGTAAGGAAAAAAAAAACACAAGAAAGAAAAAACAGGCAAATAAGCAATAACTTGGCCCTTCCTTCTCAGAGAGGACCACGATTTCAGGATTTCAGGAAGATGATACAATGACAAGTAAATTGGATTTAAGTGAGGGAGGGTTGGGCAAAGTCACCTGCCTCTCTTTCCCCTCTAGAGCCATTTGGGTCCAGTGGCCAGATATAGATCAATACTACTGGAGATGGCCCTGGATGCAGAGGTTGGTCTTTTTTAACCAAGGTCTTCAACAGGTCTCAGTTTGATTGAGACTGTACTAATGTGACTAATGCTGGGTAGAAATTGAGGCGAAGAATCTCCTCTTTTACCTTGTCTCTCTCCAGCCCCACCCCCTATGGAAATAAATAAATAAAATGGGAGGGGAAGACCCTCAGGGTTTCTGATTAAAGCAAAATTGATTGCTATTTACATTCAATCCCAGTCGATCAGAACTATATTTATGTAGCCACTACATTTCATTAAGCAACCATTGAACATTTTTGAGGACCCTAGATCCTTTTGAAGACCCCTAGTTAGACAGGGTTCAGACTCTTGTTCTCCTTTGTTTCCCCTAGGTAATCTCAATTTCTTCATCTATAAACTGGCGGTTTGGAGCTAGTAGCTAGTGAGATAACCTCCAACTCTCAACCTATGCTCTTAAGATGAAATATTTCCCTTTGTGGGTTGTTTCAAACAGATTATTCCTTCCCAGTTACCATGTCCAACTGTTTCTCTGGGAAAGTAAATATATTACACCACCAGCTATGACATTTAATCAAGGAAACCAGATTTTAGTTATAATAACATCACTTTGTCAATTTATTTGAAATGACTGCTATTCATATTCAATCTGAGTCAATCAGGATTCTATCTACTGTGCCATGTAATCATACCTGTACATTTCATTAAGTAATAAATGAACAATAAAAAGCCCTCCAAAATAACTTAATTTGAGTACTGTAATTCTCATTTTATATTTTTTTATAAGTAACAATAGCACTAAAAGTTGGCAAAACTACCAACATAAGCTTTTTGAACCTCAAAACAATCCTGCAAAGTAATATGCTTACAGGTACCATTATGCCCCTTCTATAGTTGAGGTAGTTGATCCACAGAACTTTTAGAGAACTGACTTTCCCAAGGTCACATAGCAAGTAAATGCCAGAAGTGATCTTTCTGATTCCAAGTCCAGCATTCTGACAGTGAATTAAAGCAAATGAAGTACCCAACATGACAACAAAACATCATCAAACTGTCAAGACCATGAAATTCTCTCTACTCCCTTTTAAAGTGTCAGAACTAGCATTCCACTTAGGAGAGATTCATACTTATTGGGCCCAAGGCATTTAATCTGAAGATATAATGATATCATCAAAGTTTAAAGGACCCCACAAAGTATGCTAGTTGAAGAAACACTTCTGTTTCCTGCTAACCATAATTATACTTATCACACTTCAAGAAGAGTACGAAAATCAAAATCCCTCCTGGGCCCCCCTGTCGTCCTTTTATGCCAGAGCTAATTTAAAATGCAGTACATCATCAGAGACACATTACTCTGATGATATAGAATTTATGAGGGATGTCCTATTTCATATTATACATTAACTTGAAGTCAACAGGGGAGGACAATAGGGGATGAAAATTAGAATGTTTGAAACATTTCGAGTTTATTAAAATTATCCAATTGTCTACTTGAAGAAACAGGGAATGAAAAGTGCTATCTTTTTCTCCCCTAAGATTAGTTAGAAACAGTGGGTATATTTGAAAAGAAGAGCTTGACTATTCTAGAGATTTTCCTGAAATGAAAGAAGCAAGATCCAGTATGATTCTAGGCTCCTCTGGCATTTATGCCAGTGAAGATAGTTGTGAAAGTCTTTGGGGGCACCAAAGGTTATTAAGCACTAGATAATTGAATTCCCAGTGTTTTTCCTATTTATTATTCCAAAAACATCATGCCTGCTATTTTCTAACCTCTCATCCCAAAGCAAACCAAAATAAGGACCTACCTCTGAGTTACATGAGGCTTAGAGCTAATTTAAAAACAAAATTCTTCATGAGGCTTGTAGCAAAGAAGAGCTTAGCCGATGTGTATGGTGGCAACCGATGAATAAAAATATTGGATGGAGGTCTAATTAGTGCCCTGAGAGATAGGGATAGGGCTTCATGGCCTGGCTTTCCTACTCTTGGGGAATAGGGACAATAGGGAAAAAACCAGGGACTACATAAACATTCTCAATATGCAAGTGTAGCTGCTCTTCAAGCAGATATATGGCAAAAGATTGAGATGCTGAAGAGTGTTAACATCTAAATGGAAAGTGATCCAAAGATACCAGCAAAATTTCTGTCATTATTTCTCCAAATAACCCCATATCTAACTCTAAAAGAAGGACACAGACATTAGACTAAAGGCAACATTAAAAAAATTAAAATTGCCTTTTCTCTCCATAGAATTGGCATTATCTTTTCTAGGCTATTTAATCCCCAGAAACTGTCATGAACTATATAAATCTCTGCTCATAGGTTTATAAGTATGATGGAGCCTATTTTGAAATAAAGGTAATATTAGTGCCAAAATAAAAACAAATAAGACAATTAATCAAAGTAATCATTAATCCTATATATCAGTGCTATTTAGAAATTTGAATCAAGAAATTTGGAGAGATTTTTGTAATATAAAAATAGTGGAGGGAAATAATCAGAAGAATGTTGTAAATCCTATGAGCATAAAAAAAAGTAAATAGGGATGAATGGACACTGTTTTGATGTCAGGTAGAGAGAGTCTACTAGCATTCATTAATAACATATGCTAGGCATTTAATTAAATATCTAGGATACAAAGAAAGTTTAAAAAAAAACTCTCTGTGCCCTCAAACATCTCATAGTCAAATGAGGGAGACAACATGTAAGCAACTTTGTACAGACAAGACATGTAAAATGAATTGGGGATAATATAAAAAAAAGAGAAGGCACTGAAATAATAGAAGATTGGGAAAGGTCTCCTATGAAATGTGAGACTTCAGTTTAAGACTGAAAGAATCTGGGAGGAAGAAAGGAGAGTGTATTTCAGGGATGGAGGAATGTTTTGAAAATGCTAGGAACTGGGAGAAATGTAATATGCAAAGAACATCAAGCAAATCAGTGTCACCAGATGGTGCTAGATATAGGGAAAGAAGTATTATGATTCTTTAGAAATTTGAAATAATTAATTTAAATGCAAAGAGTTATTAAGCAAGTGTCCCATTTTTATTGCTTAATGCTAAAATTTTATTACAATAATGAATTAAAACATAAAAAATAGGTATTTAAATTGGATTCCAAATTACTGATAAGACTTTAACAATGAGAAAATACATCCTATTTTATCCTTAGAATCAGCTATCCTTGCTTAATCAAAGGTATCATTTACATCTCAATGTGCATACATCTCACTTTATGCACCAGACCAGGTATACTCTTGGGAAAATGCATAAATTAAATGTTTTCAAACTGAATATTCTTTTAAAGGCAATTATGGAGTCTGCTGTTTGAAGGAAACTAATGCTTAATCTTTTGGTTATGTAACATATTGATAAGGTTTCAATTCATTCTATAAAACCATGTTTTGTTTTGGTTTTAGATTTAGTCCTTCTCATGGGACATTTACTGCCTGTAGGAATTGCTGTGGTTTCATTTTGGAGATACATAGATCAGAAAAAAAATCTCAAGTGTTGTGTTTTGGGTTTTTTTTTTTTTGGGGGGGGAAGATAACTAGGCTCCTTAAATTTTATTTGTGAGTCTTCCTTTCCCCTACCTCTACTTTTGCCTTTTGCCAAATACTATCTGTCTCCTTCTGCTAGAAATATCTATTTTGGATGCATCAATGCTAGATATTTCCCTGTTTCATATTTGCCAATACTTGACATTTTTCCACTTACAATATCAAAGATTAGTGTTTTTGCATTAGAAATAGAGTAGTGTTTGGAATCAGATGACCTGGATTACAATTCTGGCTCTGTCAAGTACAATCTGCATGATTCCAGGCCAGTTACTTCTTTTGTCTAGTCTCAGTTTTCCCATGTCTATTATGACTTGGATCAGAAGATTTCTAAAATAATTTCTAAATTCTTATCTTGTGATTCTAAACAAGAACCTGATCCTTACAAAATCCATATCTGTCAGCTGGAGCACCAACCTTTTCTTGTGTGAAAGTTAAAAAAAAAAAAAGATGACAGATATTCACTCATAATGGGTGAAGAAAACTGAAGAGGTACAAACTGAGTAAGTTCAGTGCAAAGGCAATCTCTTGAAGGTTCATTATGGATTCTGCTGTAACTTGAAGATCATTATGACTAAATTTCCTGTGATCTCTCTGGTTATAAACTTTATTGCCTTCCCTTATGTCAATCAGGTGGATCCTGACTACTACCTCAGCACATCTGTCTAAGGTTCAGCAAGTTAAAAATTGTCCAATAACAACCTATTATTTACTGCCATTGTTTTTCACTCTATTTTGTCAAATTCTTCTTACATCCTAAAATATCTTGAATGGAATGAACATAGACTGACCAAAGTAAGAATACAATAATTCATCACTTATAGGTAAGTATACTCACATGGTTGAAAACAAGAGGTAGGGATTTTCTCAGTGTTTCATAATGTTTAAAACTAGAGACTTCTCAGTTACAGTAAGATGAAAGATTATGGTATCTTATCAAATATCAGTATTTGTAATAATTTAATCTGATCAGTACCAAGTTAGAGAATTGGTAATCAGCTCCTCTTGTGTTCTAAGTAAAGCCAACCTACACAAGTAAAATTTAAAAAAAAAGTTTGATTAAATTTAATTTTTTGCACATTCATGGTGGATTTATCCAAATATTTCTACCATGTCAGAAGCTGCTTAAACTGTTAGGCAGTCTGTCAATCAAGTCATGAATGAAATGTCAGAAGGTTTGTAAAGTATAACAGTAATGATTTCATTGTCTCTGGGAGCAGAAAGGTGAGAATCACTTCAGGTGATTCATATAAAACATTTACTTAGTTGATCTTAAGGGTAAGATTACTCCATGGACAAGCATAAGTTTCAGCATTTGATGACATGGCAAGTAACTACACTGTTTCCTCAGAAACATTTTCTCTGATTCACATTTTTTTTATTATTAATACTTTTTATTTGCAAAACATATGTATGGGTAATTCCTAAACATTAACCCTTACAAAGCTTTCTGTTACAAATTTTTCCCCCCTACTCCCTACCCCTCCCCTAGATAGCAGGATATCCACTACATGATAATTATGTTAGAATACTTAAATCGAATATATGTATAGTTATTGCCACACATCATTTTTTTTTGTTCAGGAGAAATCATATCTATAAGAGAGAATAATCCAATAAAGGAAATACTGATTCACATTTTTAAAAAATTAATATATTTTGTTCATTTGGCCATTCACTATTCTGCTCCACTGTGGAATTTTATATGTGTTTAAACTTATGAGATTTCTGGTGGTTTCTAAGAAAAAAAAAGGTAGTGACAAAGACAAAAAAATATACAACCAAAGAAAATTACCTTCTATGTTTTGAACCATAAATTTAACTTTAATAAGAAATTAAAATATCTAATTCCCTGAAATACATTTGAAAGAAAACTTAGCAGAAAAAAAGAGATTCATTATGTTATCAATGAGTAGGAGAAGACCCTGACATAGTCATTATATTTGCACATCAAATCTCACTGCATTTGTGAGGACACTAGGTCCTTTTGAAAAACCCTAGCAAGCTAGGGTTCAGACCCTAGCTCTCCTTTGTATTCCCTAGGTAACCTCAATTTCTTCATCTATAAAATGGAGGGTTTGGAGTTGGTAGCCAGTGAGGTAGCTTCCAACTCTCAACCTATGATCTTATGAAGGTGAAATATTTCCTTTTCTGGTTTTTAGCTAACTGATTATTCCTTCCTATTCTCTGGGAAAGTGCATATATTATATTTCCATCTATGACACTTAATCAAGGAAACCAGACTTTAGCTATGATAACATGACTTTATCAGTTTATTAGCTTATGTGTGTGTTTTTTAAAAGAATCACCAGAATAAGAAGTATTTATCTCATATATCTACTCCCAACTTAAATGATCCAATGGCATCAACTTCATCTTTAATAATTTTCCATATGTCAGGCTGATAGCTTGTTTTTTAAATTGTTTTACTTCATTCACTGTGACTTACATCTTTGTAAAAAAATTTTAAAGAATGGTCTTAAAATAGAGTTGTATTATACATATATTTCTTGGGTAATAGCCAGCTTTGCTTAAAATTAATCCAAGATACAGATGCTGTGTGATTTCAGTTTCTAACAAATGTCATTTCTGATGTAGTACTTCTAATCACTTCTCATTTAATAACATTTTGCTTTATTATTTTCTTTTCTTTAGTTAGATGGAAGGCAGAGGTTCAAGCAGAGTTATTTTAAAAAAATCATAGGACATAGAGGTGGAAAGAATCACAAAAATCATATGGATCAACTAACTCATATTGACAATATGTAAATTATTGTACAAAGTTTGATATGCCAAAAGATATTTAGTTTAGCTCATTTGATAATCCAGAACTAGATTTCCTAGTTCAATCTTTTTAGTCACTCCATGATGTTTGTGTAACATACAATTTGGAACACATATACATTTACATTTATGCACATTCTGGGGGTGGAGCCAAGATGGCAGAATAAAGTCAGGAAGATGCTCAAAGCTCTCCTAGTTTCTTTTGAAAAACGACATGAAACCAAGTCTTTGAACAGAGTCTAATGGAATAAAACAACTCTTTAGCAAAGACTAACTGAAACAACTTCAGGAAAGGTCAAACTCATTGGAGTGAAAAGGATGTTCAGCCCAGCTCAGATAGACTGTGGAAAAGGCAGTGAGAGTATCTTAATCACAGAAAATCAGCAGTTCAGACCCTCAATCCTGGCTCAGTAGAGGAGCAAATCAGTGGGGCAGCTTTCAGTCCCAGCTCAGGAGGCAAACTCTGGGAAATCAGATTGTTTCCCAGAAAGATTAAGTAAAACTACTCCCTGCAAACACAAGAGGCCTCTGTGCTCAAAGTCAAGGCTGAGAGCTGCACAGGATGTTTGGGGCAAAGCCACCCTTATGCAGGAGCAGAACTCCACCTTAAAAGTAAAAAAGTAAAAAAAGAAATACCAAAAGAAAGGGAAAGAAAATGAACAAGAAACAGAAAAGATTTTTTTTTTTTTTTTTGCTTTTTGCTGAGGCAATTGGGGTTAAGTGACTTGCCCAGGGTCACACAGCTAGGGAATGTTAAGTGTCTGAGACCAGATTTGAACTCAGGTCCTCCTGACTTCAGGGCTGGTGCTCTAACCACTGCGCCACCTAGCTGCCCCCAGAAAAGAAATTTGACCATAGAAAGCTACTATGGTAACATGGCAGACCAAAGCACAAATTCAGAAGAGAACAGCATGTTCACAGAGTAAATCTCAAAGAATGATATGAATTGGTCTCAAGCCCAAAGAGACTTCTTGGAAGTACTCATAAAAGACTTTAAAAGGCAAATAAAAGAGGTAGAAGAAAAAATGAGAAAAGAAATGAGACCTATGCATGAGACAGTCAACATCTTGGAAAAAGGGAAGAAATAAATTATATTAAGAAAACAACTCCTTAAACAGTAGAATTTACCAAATGGAAAAAAAAGATACAAAATATAACTGAAGAAAATTATACATTAAAAGCTAGAACAGGGCAAATGAAATCTAATGACTTTGTGAGGAAGAAAGAATCAGTTGAACACACTAAAAAGAATGAAAAAATGGAAGAAAATGGGAAATACCTCATTGACAAAATAGCCAATGTGGAAAATAGATTTTAATTTAAAAAAATTATTGGCCACAATAAAAAAAAAAAAAAAGATCCTGGATGGCGTTTTACAAGAGGTCATTAAGGAAAATTGCCCTAATATTCTAGAAATAGAGGGGAAAATTCTGATTGAAAAAATCCATCAATTACTTTTGGAAAGAGATCCCACAAGGAAAACCCCAAGGAACATTATTGTGTAAGTCCAGAATTACAATCTCAAGGAAAAAATACTGCAAGCTGCCAGACAAAAACAATTCAATATCAAGGAACAACAGTCTAGGATTACCTAGGATCTGACAGCTTCTACAATAAAGTATCAGAGGACCTATAATACCATATTCTGGAAGGCAAATGATCTGGGGTTACAATCAAGAATTAACTATCCAGTGAGATTCAGCATCATCTTTCAGGGAAGTGATGGAGCTTCAGTGAAATAAGAGACTTTCAGTCATTTCTATTGAAAAAACTAGAACTAAACAAAAATTTAATCTACAATCACAGGACTCAAGAGGATAGAAAGGTAAATGGGAAATATATATATATATATATATATATATATATATACATCCCTAGTTAAGAAAACAATATCTATAACTTTTGCAAACTGTATCCGACACTGGGGCATACAAAGACGAACATTGCATGAACTGAGGGTATGGTTGTGAATGGAGTCTGATATGATGACATTAAAGAAAAAGATATTAAAGGGTGGGAAACAGTCTATATTGGAAAAAGAGGAAAGGAGAGGTATTATGAGAAAATTATAGAAAAAAATAGAAAAATGAAGAGATGCAAAAGACCTGTTACAATGGAGGGAAAGAAGGGAAGGGGATAAACATTGTCTGAAGCTTGATCTCATTAGTTTTGGCTCTAAGAGAGAATAACTTGATCATTCAGCAGGGTATAGAAATTTATGTAACCCTAAAAAAATAAGAGGAGAAAGAGGAAAAGGAAAGAGAGGGACAGAATAGAAGTGAGGACAGAAACACTAGGGGAAAAGGTAAAAGAAGGGAGAAAGGGTTGAATAAAGATAAGGTAGTAGGTGGAGTGGACTAAAAACATTTCTAAGAGAAGGGGGGAGGGCGATAGGAGATAAGATAGAAGGAGAGGTGGATAACAAAAAACTGCACTAGACTGAGGACAGGATGGAAAGAGAGAACAAAATTATATGCAGGGAAGAAAATAAGATGGAGGGAAATACAGAGCTGGTAATCATAACGGTGAATGTGAATGGGATGCACTCTCCTATAAAACAGAAGGGAATAGCTGAATAATTAAAAAAAAAATCCTACAATATGTTGGTTAGAAGAAACTCATTTGACACATAGAGACACATAACAAGTTAAGGTAAAAGACAAACAGAATTTATTATGCTTCAGTTGTAATAAAAAAAAGCAGGGGTAATAATTCTGATCTGAGATAAAACAGAAGTATTAAAAGAGATAAGGAAGAAAAGTATACTTTGATAAAGGGTACCATAACTAATTAGGTAGTAAAGATACTAAATGTGTATGCACCAAGTGGTAGAGCAGGCAAATTAGTAGAGAAGATTTTAAGCCAGCTACAGGAAGAAATAGACAACAAAACTATATTAGTAAGATACCTCAACATTCCCTTCTCAGAAACAGACAAATCTAACATCAAAATAAACAAGAAAGAAACTAGGGAGGTTAGAAAATCTAGATATGATAGACCTCTGGAGAAAACTTAATAGGAACAGAAGGGAATACACCTTTTTTTTTTTTTTTGCAGTACATGGCACCTACACAAAAACTGAACATGTTAGGGCATAAAATCCTCATAATCAAATCTGCTTCCTTTTCAGACCACAATGCAACAAAAAATATATTTGATAAAGGGTCAGGGAAAGATAGGCTAAAAACCATTTGGACATTAAATAATCTTATTATAAAGAACTATGTGGCAACAAGTCTGGATGAATATTTACAAAAATATAAATTGTCCAGGTTAACAGAAGAGGAAATAAATTACTTAAATAGTCCCATTTTAGAAAAGGAAATTGAACAAATCATTTATGAACTACCTAAGAAAAAATCTCCAGGGCCAGATGGAGTCACAAGTGAATTCTACCAAACATTTAAAGCACGATTAATTTCAATACTGTGTAAACTATTTGGAAACATAGATTTAAAAAAAGGAGCCCTTCCAAATTCCATCTATGACACAAATATTGGACTGATACCTAAACCAGCAAGAGCCAAAATAAAGAAAGAAAATTATAGACTAATCTCCCTAATAAATATTGATATAAAAATTTTAAATAAAATATTATCAAAGAGATTACAACTTATCAGCAGAATAATACTCTATGACCAAGTGGGATTTATACTAGGAATGTAAGGCTGGTTCAGTGTCAGGAAAACTATACCATAATCAACCATATGAATAACAAAACCAACAGAAATCATATGATAATCTCTATAGATGCAGAAAAAAACTTTTGACAAAATATCGTACCCATTCCTATTAAAAACACCAGAGCACATAGGGATAAATGGAGCTTTCTCTATATTTATGCACATGTGTATATGTTCTCTTTTTCATACTTTATTAAATGTTTATTAAATATCATTGAAAATTAAATCCAAGAAAGCTCAATGTGAAGTATTCCTAATGGCAAAAAACAATGATATTCTAAAGAGCCTAACCAGAATTTGATTTTTTTTAAAGGAACTTTCACTTTGTGGAACTTGGTAAATAACCTTGGTGAGAAGGAAAGCTGAACATTAATATCTGAGCTTAGATGCCTATGAATCCTACAAATGAAATGTTTCTTCTGAGAAGCTCTTTTTGATGAAACCATGACTGCAGAATGAAAATGGACTAGAGCTGTTTACTTTGTTTCACATTCCTGACCAAATGCTGCATGTTCACTCTTTGTTTTTAAGTATCATTATTTTACAGGGATTATTTGGATTCACCACCCACCTCTGCCACTCTCTGGACAGTCTCATAATACACAAAGGCTCCTCAATTTTAAAACAACATAGACATGATTTTAGCACCCCAGTTAAAAAAATAAAGTTTTTGTAATAAATCTTGGGTAATACAGCATAATTGCTCTGGCTGTGGGTTCAGAGCTAAGGAGATCTTGGTTCAAATGCTGCATCAGATATTTATTATTTGTGCTAGTTGCAGCAAATTACTTATTCTATGTCAACTTCAGTTTACCTTTGAAAAATGAAGATATGGATATCCTAGATGATCTCCTAGGTCCCTCCAACACCAGAAGAGTGTGGCATGGGGATCTAAATCCCATTTAACATCAGTGTGACTCTGAACATAGTTATTTAACTTATTTGAGCCTTGTTTTTTCCTCTTTAAAATGAGGATTATATTACCAATAGTTCTGGTCTTATTGGTTTCTTTTATAGAATAAATATCTATATATGTGCTGTATGCATCTGAAAATGGGAAATTTTTCAAGTGATAAAATGTTATATCAATATAAGTTAGACATTGTTATTATTGTTAATAACAAGCTATTTTATGCTTGGAGTTTTTTAAAATTTTCTTGATAAGAGTAGTTAGTCACAATATTGTGTGTTAAAAATGTCAAATTAGTAAATAAAAATTAAATTCAAATTTAAAAATTTATTAAATAAGATAAAAATATTAGTCAATATTGGTATTTTAGGGAAAGGAGGTTTGATTTAGTGAGGTAACCATATTTTATGAATTTGAGAAATTAAGTAATTTAGACATAGTAAACTGATAACTGTTTTAAAATGAAAAGGTATCTTAGAGATCATGCATTCCACTTCATCCATTTTTTTTAGTTGAGTAAACAGTGCCAGAAACACTAAATGACTTGCCCAAAGCCAAAACGTTAGTAAAGAAGCAAAGCTAAGATTCAATTCCTGGTTCTTTGTTTCTACATTTTTTTCCCCATATTTAGTGCTACTTCAAAACTTCAGTACTCTGTAGGTACTTGTACTTCACTAGCTAAAATGGTTCTCAATTGTGATTGGAATCTCCTGAGTTTATACAAAGAGAGGAGAAACATGATGAAAAAAAAATTTCCCCCCAAGTTTGCTGAGTAAAGCTTGAATGGAAAAGGGTTAAAAAACGTGGGTATACATGTAAGAGATGGTTTCAACTGTAATTAACTGGCCCTAAGTGATAAAAAAGAGGCAAATAGGGAACAGAGAAATCTGGATATAATCTAGGTATTTAACGTTTCCTTCTTTCTCAGTGTCTGCTCCCCCATCATATGAAATCAATCCTGGAAATTCCCTTTCCACAGTATCTTTTTATATTTACCATCTCTCATTCTTTCCTAATATTACCATTTTAGATTAGGTCTTCATCAACTCTAGACTACTGCAATAGCCTCCTACCTGATTAGCTTGAATTTAGTTTCCCATTTTTAAATGATCCTATACACAGCTTATAGATAAATCATCCTAAAACATATCTCTGTTCATATCAACACCTTGATCAATAAACTTCAATAGCTCCCCACTGTCCATGTAATAATGTCCAGATAACTTAGTGTGACTTTCAAATCCCTTTGCAATCTGCTTGCAGTTTACCATTCAATTGAATTTTAATTAAATTTTGTCTTTAATTATAATCATTTAGTACATATCTATTTTCCCCATTAGATGTCAAGTTACCTGAAGCCAAAGATATTTTTTTTAATCTTTATGTAAAAACTAAGTGCTTTGTACTTGTAAAACTCAAATATTTGTTGAGTACCTTAACAAAAATAAATTAGGTGATAGTGAAGATAGAATTTTTTAAAATTTACATTGTGTAGAACAATACACACAGTACTGGAACACAGTAAAGACTTAAAATATTTTGGTTGATATATTCACAATACTAGGCACCAGGTTGAGAAATTCACTCTGGGGAGCAAGGTGACTATCTGAAGAGAGTAGCAAAAGTAGTATCTAATGGGGTGGGGGAAAGAAGAAGCCATGCATAACCATCTTATCATTTCTATGAAAAAATTGTAGATTAGGTGGTTAATTTAGGGAGCACTTTCAGAAGAGGAGCTCTTGAACTTTTTGTGTCTCAGGGATCTCCCTTTGATGTTTTCATGAAGTCAGTATATGGTGCCCTTCTTAGAGTAATGTTGTATAAATTTATAATTAAAAGAAATAGTGAATTTCATTTAAAGGTTTAGTGAATATCAAGATGGAATTATTGTTTTCTTCTGCATCCAATTTTAAAGAATATCTAAAATATAATTTTAAATACCTTTGGGGGGAAATATCCTATGGACCTCATTAAAATCCCTGTGGAAGAGTAAAACTCAGTTTTGAAAGTTTTCCTGTTTCATCTATGAACCAGAAATTTTCTTTTCTATAGGATAAAAAAAGATAATACATTTGCCACTAAATTATAAAACTCTAAATTCATTGTTATCACTATTGTACTATTCTATTTGGCAAGGCAGAGAGACCCTACTGGAAAGCAACCTTCTTTACAAATAGATTGATGAAAAATGGGAGACTCAAGTCAAAAGTTTGACTTTGAGGAAGCCATTCTACCTTGCTGGGTTTCTGATTTCCCCAAAAGTAATAAGCTATGTAACCTATAAAAACTTTTCAAATGTCAGATGTCATCACAATGTTAATCATAATTCTCAGTACCTACTGTGAAGAAAAAGAGTGAGTTGAATAGGGAATTTCAGAAAGTGGATCCTAATTTACTGCCTTGCATACAACAAAAACAATGCATTATTTCAATCAACCATTCTTTTGAAGATGAAGGAACCTTTTAGGTCCCTTCTAGATTACTTATATGCCACTGAATCTATGCATGAATATAAGGAACTGTCAATTATTCAGTTCTTTAAGAGTGTGTATACAATGGTTAACCTAGGGAGGTAGAAAACATAGTAGATAGAATATTGGACCTGAAATCAGCAAGTTGTTGTTCAGTTCTTTCAGTCATGTCTGACTTTTCATGACCCTATTTTAGGTTTTGTTGACAAAGACACAGGAATGCTTTACCATTTTTCTTACCAGCTCATTTTACAGATGAGGAAACTGAGGCAAACAGGGTAAAGTGACTAGCCCTGGGTCACACAACTAGTCTTTGAGACAATCTCTTTTTGTTTCAATTTTAATTATTTAATTGTAAAATGGGGGTATTGATAGAAGCTACCTGCCAAAGCTTGTGAGGATCAAATGAGATATTATAAAGCACTTACCACAGTATCTGGCACATAGAAGGAGGTGTGAAATCTTTTATTGTTTAAACAAAAGTTAAAACTCTTTGTAATACATAGAGTAGAACTTAGAGGACCCTTTTGTGGGGGAAGTAGGAAGACAAATATATGTCTCATCTTAAAACATATAATTATAAAGGAACTCAACAGGATTCCATAATAGACCTTCCAATTAAGATTAGAAAGCATCTCTTTGGATGAAGGAAAAGTTATAAAATTTCTGTCACCTATCATGAGATGATCACAGATGCAAAACATAAGCACTTATAATAAATCTTTATTAGATACAATCTGGTCTTTGGATTTTTTATTAAAAGATATTTAATATAGGAATAAAAACATGTAGTAGCACATATTGATGCAATTATTATTCATATAGCATTATAACATATAATATGCAATAAATTAAAGGGGGTAAGATGCTAGGTTTACTTTGCATATAGGTTAAATATTAACAATAACCATAATTATTTTTTATCAATGCTTTAGGCAATCATGATTTAATTGGTTTGGGTACTCTAAAAATGGATCAAAACTGGAATCCTCCTCATGCCTCACTATGGGGGTCTTTGTGACACTGAAATTTAACCTGTCTGCATTTAGCTAAGACTGTTCCTTGAAGAACAGTAAGTATGTTGTGAATACATGCCACAAATTAGAGGTAAACAAATGTCATAACATCATTTGTGACTTTGTAAGAGGAATAGTAAAATAAATACATGAACTTAAAAACCTTTGCTCTAGAAATTTGCGAGTGCCAATATCTCAAGGCAAAACCAACACATTATTTTATTGTAAGCTTGCAAACTCCCAACTTGTTTCTTATTCAGAAAACAGTCATTTCTTCTAAAAGTTCAAAAGAATGTCTGGAAAACATAACTTGGATGCTAAAACTTAATAAAAAAATGCCCTTGCTTTCTGTAGCTGAAATTTTGTACCCAACAAGTGAAAGAGAAAGCTGATGTTAAATATGTCAACAAACTTATCAAAATAGTGATCCCAGAACCAACAAAGATGTATTCAGAAAGCAGAGTTCTGATCTAGATCAATGGCCAAAAAACCCCATACATTTTCTTAGGGGTCCTTAAAAATAGACTTCATGAGAAAGATGTAGTAGAAATTATGTTGAATTTGTAGTCAAATTTGAATTGTGACACTAGAAATTATTTTAGGACTTTGGCCAAGTCACTTCTTCTGTTTAAATCTCAAGTTTTTCATTTGTTCTTTTTCATTTTAAAAAGGGGCAATGATAACTATAGTACTTATTTACTAGTCCTTAGTGCCTAGTAAAGAAATCTACGTATACATTAGCTTTAGTGGTTTAAAATGGCATTAAAATTGGGGTAGTCTTTATAAAATTTCAGGTAATATTAACCAACCAGTTAAGGAAGATTTAAACTATACTTAGCAATCTTCCTGGTTGGTTTCCATTATTAAGTAAAGTTCATGCTTCAACATTGCCTGACATCATTTATCCAAATATTGAAGTGTCTGCCTTCCAAGTTATGACCTTGATTTATCCAAAATTCACTTTTGTTTCCTTGTCAGGTTGCTTCTTTATTTAATTGTCTGAACTTTCATGAAGATGCATGGCCTTCAAATGACAGCTGATCATTCATTGCCTTCTTTGCTATCATTTCTTAATACATTTTTTCCTTCTGCTTAATGACAACTGCAAGAATAGCATAACTCAAAAGAAAAATCCAAATCTTACCACGCATGTCACTTGAACGGGGAAGCAAGAAATCACCAAACCAGAGGAAACAGCTGAGTTGAGTTAGTTCTGCACAAGCTATCACAGAGATGAAGATAAGACAAAGCTGCCAGCCTGATTCCAAGATACAAAAAAAGTAAACAAGTAAGGCCATTTCCCTAGGTAAAAAGTGTGCATAAGGGCTTAAACCATAATTGAGGCAAGGAAAAAAGAGAGGACTACTTCAGACCTATTATGTTTTAGGGATAAAAGAACTGGTTAGTAAGAGATGGGTAAAAAAATGTTCCCTGAGGGAGAAACCAGAAAAAACAGTGAGGTATCATTTTCCTAACAAAATCATGTTCACGGAGATTTCTAGTATAACAAGTAATAAAAACACCAGCAATGCAATCTTTGAAATATAAAGTGTTTTCTAAATTCTTCTTGAAAATAAATCCCCAAATCCTGGCAAACCTGAACAGTGCAACCATAAAAGTAGGCTTTGCTTACTTTTATAAGCTGAGAGCTATTCCTGTGAGAAATTAAAGTTCACTATCTCTCAGTTCAGCAAGGAAGGGGGGAAAAGGAGCTTTACTGAATATTATGGTAATTAACTGTCATACACAAGATTAATTGATGATCCAATTCTTTTACCCCAAACACAGATGCATGTGGACCTAGACACAACCTTGAATAACAAAGGTGAAGGGGGAACAGTTATTTCAGGATCATGGCAAAGTGACTATGCAGAATTGTGAGCAATGTCAAAAAGCTAGCAAGGAACTGGAGATGGCCATATATCATCTCACCACTCTTTAAAGTGGCTTGTCAAAAAACAGCCATAGACTCCAATTAAGAACCAGCATTTGCTGGGCAATTTAATGATAACAACTGGTCCATATCTAGTCAAGTCAGCATGGCACTTTGAGTGTACTCAGATATCTCATTCCCTCCTCCCATTATTTTTTATCACAGGCATATCAATACAGATGGTAAAATTCATATTGTGCAGTGCCTCTAGTAAACGATTTACATTTTTTTTTCAGAAAAGAGGGTTAAGCAAGAATCTCAAATTTATAATTTCACTGGTATGTGCAACTCCTAAAGACAAAAAAAGTAGTGCAATTGATAGTGTTGGGCTTGTGGTCAGTAAGACTTGAGTCCAAATCTGGCCACAAACATTTATTATTTGTGGGACCCTGGGCAAATTACCTAACAATCTGACTCAGTTTTTCCTAGACTCAAAATGGGAATAATAATGGTATTTACCTCCTAGGATAGTGAGAATCAAATGAGATAATATTTATAAAGTGCTTAACACAGTGCAGGAACCATTGTAGGTATTTCAAAAAATCTTCTTTCCTTCCTTCATTCTTTGTGATGTAGAATCCCTCTCTGTACAACCTGTTGGGAACTCATAATCTTACAGACCCTCCTAGCACAAAAAGGGGCCTCACCCATAGTTTCACATCTAGAGAGTTTTAGAAGCAGAGCATAAAGCATTTCCAAAGCTGGTCCTCCACCCACTATGCTATAACTCCTCTCAGGCAACGTAAACATATTTCCATTGTTTCGGTAAAACTTTTAACAGTACTCAGTTTCTAAAAAGTAAATGGGATTTTGTCCCTTATTAAATTAATTACAAAATTACAAAAAAACGGACCTATATATACATATATATATGTGTGTGTGTGTGTATAACACTTTTTTCTTTATTAAAGCTTTTTATTTGCAAAACATATGTATGGGTAATTATTCAGAGATATATTTTAAATTCACACTTCCCCAACAGTCTTTTTTTTTTTTTTTTTTTTTTTCCTGAGGCAACTGGGGTTAAATGACTTGCCCTGGATCACACAGCTAGTATTAAGTGCCTGAGGCTGGATTTGGACTCAGGTCTTCCTGACTTCAGGGCCAGTGATCTATCTACTGTGACATCAAATTCTCCCTAATAGTCCATTTTTAAAAAATAATATTTATTTTGTCTGAGAGTAGTGATTTTGTTTTGAAATTCCCTTCAAATTATATTGGAAATATGAAGTTATACATTATGTATTCACACATATACACACATGTATATATAGAGAGAGAGACATATAGAGACATACATATATATGTGTGTGTGTATATATATATATATATATACACATATATATGTACATGTAAATGAATGGTGGTGAGCTATTGTCATATTTATATTGAGCAGGCTGACTTTCAGGCTTTTCTTTTCAGCTACATGCTCTTCTAAAGGAAATAAGTTTAATAGAATAGCCATGTGTTATAGGTTAATGAGTTTTGGATCAAAAGTTCATACGCAGATGTGTGGAAAATTCACATAATACACACACCCACAATCCACTTCTTTGAAACCCATTTATAAACAACATAGGAGGATTGGAGAGAAAATGTGTCCAAGTACATGTACACACCTAAACAAGACGATTTATTGGTAGTAAATGTGATCTCAAGAAGAAGACTGAAACATGCAGCCCAGAAGAGTGTGCAGTGAATATAGTGAGGTAAAGGGAAAACTGACTGATGACTTTACTGGTCTTCTGAAGAAAAAAAGGAAGATATTTAACCTACATAGTATATATAACAGCATCTTAAGAGATCAAATTTAGCTAAATCTGCAGTAAAAAATCATTGCACGTTTAAGATGAGGTAGAAAAGAGCAAGGTTCTGTGCATCTGAGCAGCATCTTAAATATCTTTATAGCAACTAAAATCCCTGATCAACAGATGGTGGCTCTTTGTTTAAGTGACTTACACAAATCCTGAGAGAGTCTTAATGGGTCCATGGAATCCTCAGTCCAGGATTCCTGGGCCACATTCTCATTCAACTGAAGGTTGTCTCTAAAGACCATCTATTCACAAGCACAATTCACCCAATTATCTTAACCTTAAAGTCCTATCCTAAACCTTCAGATCATATTTTGTAGAGAAGTCACTCTGACCTTTCATTTGAAGACCACATTATATGTCAACAGTGGACTGCTCACAAAGGGCTCTGACCCTAAGAATGAAGTTTCTGAAGAAAGCCACCATTCCAAATTCATGATAGATGCTTTAATGGAGAAAATTAAAATTAAAATATCATTAATAAAAAATTGACTACTAAGAGAAGTTTAGGGGATTGAAGAGGTTCACTCACGAACCTCAGTGATGATGCTATATTATTCACTTTCAGCATTGCTTTTGAGCTTCATCCCAACTCTGTCAGAAGTAGAATGTAGCAGATAAATTTTCCAGATACTAAAATTAAATGAGTTGATAGAAAATTTCCTTATCTTAGTCATTACCTAAGCAAAATGAAGTTTAAGGCTATGGCTCCTATCAGCAATTAAAATAAGTGTAAGATAGATGAAGGGAGCAATGATGGTCTTATAGTAAGGATTCCTCTATCATTCTGAGGATAGAATAATTAGTCTGATGAAAACAACTCTCATTGAGGAGAACTAAGAGAGTTCAATAAATGAAGTTATCTATGCTGGTATCCCCATAGGGAGTCCAAACACAGTAGAAAGCACAACTTTTAACATGGAGTCCACATCAGTGGTGAGCTGCAAGCATATAGAGTGCCAGAGTTAGAGCCAAGACGACCTGTATTTGAATTCTGTCTATGATACTAACTGCCTCACCTTGGATACAACACTTAAACTCCCTGAGCTTTAGTTTCCCAGTTTGTAAAATGGGATAATGATACCAGCTAGATAAAAGAGTTGTTGTGAGAACTGTATGAGACAACAAGACTAAAACACTTGGTAAACTTCAAAAATTTTTTAAATGCCAGGGAAATATATTATTAATCACTCACAGTGAATATTATGACCAATTATTCTATATTATAATCTAACTTTTGAAAAGCAATTATGGGTGAGTTTTCATATATTGCTTTATACCAAACACAAAATATTGTGCCAACAAGCTGAAAACTTAAAAGCAATTTCTTCCATCTCCTGTTTGATTTCTAGCACCTACATTTTAACTTTTCATGTGAATTTATGTCTTGTTGATTATATGTATTTGGGCATGGGGAGAAGTTCCATTTTCCTATCTTAGTGATATAAGGAGGGAATAACAAAGGGATAAGTTGGCCTTGGTAAATATGAATGAGGCAAAAGAAAATTATTTGGGTTGGTGAGGTGGTTTCTAGACATTTTTTTTTGTTGACCTATTTGAAAAGTATGAGTAAGTTCTCTTCTGCACAGATGAGAGCCAGTGTACAAGGTCCCTTGCCAGTTTCCAATAGTACTTACAAAAGCATCTGAACAAAATTCTAACTTTGCAAACCAAGTGGTTCAAAGTATCCTTGTAGGACAAGGAAAATAAAGTAGTCTTTCTAACCTGAATATTTCCCTTTGACTAAATGTCTTATCAAAGAATTGTTTAAATGCCACATTGACCTACAATTCATGCCACAAACTTATTATCCCTGCAAATTACTAACAACTAATGCCTTTAATAAAGAAAAAGGTTTCTTTCTTCACCAGGGAGTTTGTAAATATTAAAATTCCCTCTTGGGTATAAAGGCTAACCAGAGCAATTATCTATGAGGACTATTCACAAAGGGTTCAATTTAGCAATAATTATCCTTAGCACTACCAATCAGAAGATGCTCCATAGGTATCCCACCTCCAGAGGTGTGGAAGGTAATTCTCACTCCAACAGGGCCTATTTAAAAAAATTTCCCTACCCTATTTTCCTCCCAGAAAAGACAAGAGGGAAATTGCCATTGTTCCCTTTCCTAAGCACTGTCTATGGTACTGAAGTTATATTCAGGACTGAAATGTTTAATCAAGGAGCATTTATTAATTACTTATCATGTGCCAGGCACAGTGTGGAGAACTGAGAATACAAATAAAAAATAAAAACAGTATCTGACATGTAGTTTACATCCTAATGGGATACGCATTGTACATAAATATTTATATACACTTGCAAATGGGAGATCAGGAACAACATCCTGAAAAAACAGTATTTGCATAGTCTCTTGATGAAAACTAGAGATTCTAAGAGGCAGAAGTGATGAGGGAGAGCCTTTTGGCTGTGGATAGACAGAATAAAGATTAAAGGCAGTTAATGAAGTTTTCTGTATGAGGAACAGCCTTGTAGATCACTTTATATAGGCTGAGGAAGGGATAGCAAATAAGGAACAATGTGTGAAATATAAAGATATAAAAGATATAAAGGGGTCTTGCTGTGAAGAGTTTAAAAGTCCATTATTTTTTATCCTAAAGGCATTAAAAAGCCACTAAAATATTTTTTAGTGTAGGGTGATTTGGTCAGACCTATGCTCTGGAAAATATACTTTGGTAGTTCTGTGGAGGAAGGGCTGTAGTACAAAAAGACATGACAAAGAAACCAATTATGGCACTGTTGCAATACTCCAGGTAAGAACTGATAAAGGCCCAACTAATGACAGTATGAGAGGAGAGAAGGAAAGATATGTGGTAGAGATAGACAACAAAATTTGGCACTTGACAAGTAAGGAAGAATGAAAAATGAAGAATGAAACCAAATCTGTGAAAGTAAGCCAAATATAATAAGTAAACCAGAGACATGATAAACTAATACAAATTTGGAAGGGTAAGTGAGCAGAGCTAGAAAGGAACAAACTATTTGCAATATTCATTCTCCTCCCCCTCAGATGCCATTCTTTCTTCTTGGCCTACTGGGTTACAAACTGTAATTGTCTGAAATCAGTGAAGTCCCTTTTCAGACTGTATATCCACTCCCTACTTCTAAGGGACTCTACCAACCATCTTCTATTTTGCCTTCTCATAGCACTTCTGAGAGTTCTGAAGCTTTCTCCTTTTTACCACTTTTGTATTTTGAACTAACTTAATTGTTTTTGTTTTGTTTTGCTTTTGTTTTGTTTTGTTTTGTTTTTGCTGAGGCAGTTGGGGTTAAGTGACTTGCTCAGGGTCACACAGCTAGGAAATGTTAAGTGACTAAGACCATATTTGAACTCAGGTCCTCCTGACTTCAGAGCTGGTGTTCTATCCACTGCACTACCTAGCTGCCCCAAACTGACTTAATTGTTGATGCCAGATGACTCTAACCTACTTTTAAAATGCATCATTATTTATCAAATTATTGTTGTACTATTTATTTTTGATGTGGAAGAGATAAGGAGCAGACACTATCGCCAAAAGGCACTCCCTAACCTTTTTACCTGAAACTACAATTAGCTACCAGTGAACATTAAAGAGAATGTCTTGATATTTTTTCTTCTGCACTGACAAAAGCTTTCAAAGGTACAGAGACACTAAATAAATGTAAAAACCTTCAGCAGTCTTGCAAGATATTGGCAAGGAGGTGGGTTCCCTCCTCCCATTTTAATAGGATGAGACAATGAAGCAGATCTTTGTCTAAGCCTATAGCTGGAGTGGCTCCAGGCTTTAAACTTTATTGCCCAGCAGAGTATTCAACTAGATGGAGGTGGGAGGATGTATAGTCATTAAAATTAATTTGGGATTGTGGGTCTCTGGAGAAAGAGATAGAGCCCTTCTTCCAAATTATGGAGAAATCCAATAGACTCTGGGTTTTATAGCTCTCTCTTATATGACTAGGAACACACAGATTCTTTAACTCAAAATATTCATTATCCATTTCTTGTATTCAATTTATTGTATTCAATCTTGTAGGGAATGTTAATAATTTCAATACCTCAAATTTTTGCATTAATTATTTGCATCCTGGATGCCATCCTTTTATGCCTCTGACAAGATCTCACTACAGTAATTATCTTATTTTTCATCAATCAATCAATCAATCAATCAGTATTTATCAAATGATTGTTCTATGCTGGATGCTTTAACAGGCCCTGGGGATAAAAATAAAAATAAAAAAAAATAATCTCTGACTTCAAGGATCTGCCATCCCAATGGTGGATATGACATATGTAAATCAGAATATATGTTTAAACTATATAGAAAGTAAACCTAGAAAGAATGGTTCTAATAGGTAAGGGAACTAGGAAATTGAGAGAATATGGTTCTTTCTTCTCTTTTACATTCAGCTTTAACCAGATTTGAGAAAGTCTTCTCTTGAACTTTCCAGTTGATCCTATATCTATTCTATATTTCTCTGCCAAAATACTTGAAAAAACTCACCCAAACTCAATTTTTCCACTAGCTCAGTCCCTCTTCTGCCTAGGAACTATATTAAAATTTGCCATGACCATAATCAAGACATTCTTTTTTTAATTCTCTCTGCAGGATCTTACACAGTTGACCTCTCAATACTCAATTGTCCACTGATGACAAAGGTGCTAAATTCTCCTTTCCTCCTCCCACTTCTCTAATCATTTTTTTATCTTATTTATCAAGTTCTTTATTTTCTTTGTTCTCCCTTAAAGCATACATTACCTCAAATGTTTTGTCCTTGGTATTGACTTTTCTCTCCACTCATGACTTCAACTGTTACAACCAGATGAGGATAATAAAATCTTTATTTCCAGATCTGGCTTTTTTTTTTTTTTTTTGCTTTTTGCTGAGGCAATTGGGGTTAAGTGACTTGCCCAGGGTCACACAGCTAGGAAGTGTCTGAGACCAGATTTGAACTCAGGTCCTCCTGACTTCAGGGCTGGTGCTCTAACCACTGCGCCACCTAGCTGCCCCAGATCTGGCTTTTTTAAAAATAAATTTCAAACTTATATGACCAACTGCTTGAAGAACTTCACTACTAGGAAGTTTTACCATTTCCTTGAATTCAACATTTCTCAAAACGATCTTTTCAACTCTTCCTCCTACCCTTGATCTTTCTCTAACTTTGCTGGATGCAGGTACATATTAAAGTGGAGATAATGATAAGGATAAAGTTCTGAGGATGTGAAATCAAATATCAAATCTTGACTCAGGCACATTTCTGTAAGATCTTGGAAAGTCACTTAGCCCTTTTCAGTCTCCATCTTATCATTTGTAAAATTGATGTTTTATTAACACTTTCCTCATAGAGTTATTAAAAGCCTTATTGAGATAATAAAAGCACTTTTCTGATCTTAAATAGCAGCAAAAATCTTGATGATTATTATTGCCATTTTATTTCTTTCAGTGATTCCACTATTCACTTAATTTTCCATATTTGAAGAATTAACTCTATTCTTTGTGTACTTTCCTATCCAAACAATTAGGGATTCTATCTATTCTACCTCACATCCATCTCCTTTCTAGTCCACTGCTGTTTTCTTTTCAAAGTCCTCATTACTATCCCCAGTAGCCTCAGAATAGATCATTCAATCTCTACTCTCTATTGTAATCTCGCTTTTATAATATCATCATAATAAATATTACTTAGACATAGATTTGGTCAATGACACTTCTATGATCAAATACCCACCAAAAAAAAATCCTCAAACTTTTGTTACTGCTCTAATGCCCATCAACTAAAATTAACACCTTTATGCTTGATAATCAAGCTCAGCTGGACTTTAGTATGACAATCATTTCATTCACATTTCATACTATTGTAAACCATGTGCTAAATTTCTTTCTTTGTTTTACTGCCTCTGTACATCTTTCCATATTGTCTTAGATCCCTGAAACATCTTCCTCCTTTGCTTGCAAAATTCCTATGCACCATTAACAGTTCAATATAAATACCATTTCCCCCCACAAAGCTTTAATGAATCTGTTATGTCAGCACTGAGTTTTCCTTCCTCAGAAAGGTTTTGAATTTCTAGTGCACTTCTCATCAAATAGTAGTTATCAAGTATTTATTAAATGCCAAATACTATACTAGGCATGAAGATCCAAAGCCAGAAAAGAAACATCTCATGCCCCCAAAGAACTTTCTGTCTATCAAGTTCAGAATAATGTTTATTTTCTAGAATGCAATTTCCTTGAGGCCAAGGATTTTGTCATATTTAAGCATAATATTTTCTCCAACATATTGTTCATCATACAATTGGGGTTTAAATGCTTGCTTAATTAAATGGTTACATTCCCTACCCGATGCACATACATTTGTGAGAAGATTTTCCTGGTTAGGGATGTAGGGCGAAGGTTACAGAACAATTGTTTCCATATTTAGAAATCTCCTCTTCCTTGTTTTTGGCATTTATAATACTCGGATTTCTTCAAGAAATAGCTCCATTTGTATGAATCCCCCCCTTTTTTTTAGCTCCTGAAAAACCTATAGGCTTCCCTTCTCAGATTATTTTCCATCAATTCTACACCATATCTTGCACGTAAGTTTTTTTGTGGAGAGGGACAGTGTTTTTGCCTTTACATTTGCAGCACTTTATCCCATCTTTTGAATATAGTAGCTCTTAATGTTTGCTAACTTACTCATTGGTATAGTGTTTTAACTAGTTGCAGATTAAAGAAAATAAATTCATAATTTAAGGTTTTCTCTTATACTAAAAGACTGCCTTTATTGCCTAAAATAATTTTTTTCTGAAAAAAATGCAGTTAGCAGATATTGCTTATACTATTTTTGGTCCAGTTTCATAACTTTAATAGTGTAGACTCCTGGCAAGACAATTCCATACCTTAACCACCTATTTATATATTTCTAACTAATACACAATACTCTAAAAGGTTGTAACCTGCCTACTTTTACAAAGGCAGTGAACATCAGAGGAAGGAGCTGACCAAATATCTTCTAGACTCTCAGGTTATGCCTTAGTTCCTCAACTCACTGAGACTAAGATCAGATTCATTTAGTTTAATTAACAACTGGATAAAACAACTGACATACTTATGAAACACTTAGTATGTGGCAAGTACCATGCTAAGTGCGGAGAATATAAAGACAAAATGAAAATAGTCCCTGCCCAAAAGAAACTGACATTTAAATGAAGATAAATAAAAAATGAAGAAAGAGGTATGTGGAGTTAATGGTTTGAAATGTCATTATTTCCTTTATTATGGTTGCTAAATTCCTATGACAGAAGAGACCAAATAAAAGCAAATTATCATGATAGTTAAATAAAATTAAAAAAGGTTTCCAATGTGTTCACAATTATACTATTGATAAAATGCTATCATTAGCTAACTGTGGATAAGTCTCTAAAATGGGAATCTTTATTGAATGATGAAATGAAATTACTTTCAGCAACATTCCAAAATTTTATTTGACTTTTACTCATTTGTAGTTACTCAAATCTTTGCTAACTACTAGTCTATTGTTTTATGAATACAGCACAAGTCATGGGATTTTTACTTCAGTCCCCAAATTGATAGTTTATTTTTCCATTTTCTGACCCTTGGCCTCTGATGAATGTAAAATCTGACTACTATAAACCATCTTGGAAATAAATTGGAAACATATTTCAGCCCACATAATTTGATCAGTTTGTCCTCCCAACATTAGGATGAGACAGAATAAAAACACCACCATCAATCAACATCTTTTTCCAAGTCTCTGGGATAGATCAAATGGTCTCAAAGCTTTTTTTTTTTTAATTTTTTTTTTTTACAAAGTTTTGTTTGGTTTGAAATGTTCATCAAATTCACCTATTCCCCTTTCTTCCTAAGATCTATTCATTCTAGTTCTTGCTCCACTAATAGCTAGTTTACCAAAACAATGTTGTCCTCTCAAAAAAAGTCCCTCATTCTGGTTCCTAACTTATTGATCCAATTCATCACACCAACCTGCTGGACCATATCATCACAAAACACATAAAGAAAGAAACAATAAACCACTCAAGACCTTACAAGGATCCTCCGTTAAATCTTCCCTCAAGTTTGTATACTTTTTCTGTCTAGGCTTCAATAATCCATCTTATTCTATTTAGTCTTAGCAGACTGCACTGATTAGTCTCTTTCATACATACATGACATGGTCATCTTTGTCTCTGATTTTATTCATGTTCTCTCTTTTGCTTACACTCAATTATTTCCTGCTTTCTGCCTACCCACATTCTATCTATTCTTCAAGGTCTAATTGAAAGATTACCTTCTCCTCTGACTCCTTCAGTACACTCGATCCTTTTCTTCTCTGAAATGCTATTGTATTTATAATCAGTACCACAGAATTTAGCACTTAGATTTTTTTCTTTCCAATTATAGAATAACCACATTTAGGGCAAAGGCCATGCATTATAATTCCTTTATAGCCACAAGACTGCCCAACCAAGTTCATATAGTAGATGCTCAACAGATACTTATTGACTGATTAAAATCTTTAGCTCATGAATGTTAACCAGTTTTTATTCTTAGCATATCTGTGGCTATTTTTACATAATTCCTTTTTTTTTTTCCACTGGAAAGAATAGACATTTGGTTGCCAAACACTATCATCTTTTATTTAAAGAAAAGATTCTTAAGATGGAAAAAAACCCAGATTGAATGTATTTTTAGATTTTTCTTTTTTTAAAATTAAGTTATTAATGTCATAATGGGAATGAATGTTTACACGTTTTACATTCCTTCTAGTGAATGTGACACACGGAAAGTAACAACTATATAAGTGACTGACAAGTAACAGCTTAAAAGAATATTTCAACTTTCATTTGCTAAGTAAGGAAGCTATCTAAGCAAAATGGTCCCTATGAATTCTAAAGAGAAATGAAATTTAGATGAATTTTGCAAAGCTATAAACAGGACAAACTTTATGTTAGTTCTCAAGATGTACATAATAATATAGATATATACAAATGAATAGAGTTATGCAGAGCACAAAGAGGTATCACATATCATGTATATTATATCAATGATATGAATATAAAAATGATACAAATATATTCATTAATTTATCTTTAAACTGAATCTAGTGAATAGTAGTCAGTAAAAGAATCCAAGATCTAGAATTAGAAGGGACTTCAGAGAACCTTTATCTAATAATCACATTTGACAGATAGGGAAACTGGTTTTTTTTAAGCAAATATTTAAAAATTTGTCTTAAGCAAATAATAAGTTGAAGAGCCTGAATTTGAATTTATATTTTCCCTGACATTAAAGCTGGTACAATTTTTCACCACTCTAAATAAATCCTTCCTTCTTCCTCACTTTCCTTTTTACTGTTTAGGGCACTATCATCTTCCCAGTTACTCAGGCTTACAAGCTAGACTTCTTACAATAAACTTCTTTGCTTTTTACCCCTCATAGCCAATCTGTTTCCATATTTCTTGTATATGGTACCTTTATCCTCTGACACTACAACCATCTTCCTCAGGCCTTGATCGCTTTATACCTAGATAATTGTAAATGCTTTCTGGTTGATCTCTCTGGCTCAAGTCTTTCCTCTCTCCAACCAATCATCCACTCAGCTCTCCAACTGTTCTTTCTAGCACTGTTACCCCTTTCATCCCCACCATTAAATAAAATGCAGTGGCTCCCTATTACCTCCAGGAACAAATATAATCCCCTGTTTTATTCTTTTAAAGCCCTTGTAATCTGTTTCTCCCTACCTTTCCAAGTCTTTTTACATCATACTCTTTCCAGTATATTGTGTGATCCAGTAACACTGCCCTTATTTCTTGCTGTTTCTTGCACAAGGTAGCTACATCTTTATCTGTACCTATATGTATATCTATATCAATACATTTTATACCTATGTATGTACATATATAATTGTATTTTTGTACTTGTTTGCTATTATCACCTCATTATTCTGTAAGAGTCTTTTGCATTGTTTTGTATCCTTAAAGCTTACCCTAGTGTCTGATACATAGTAGGTATTTAATAAAAGCTTTTCTAATTGATAGAAATAACCAAATACAAACTGGTAGCTCCAAACCCTAACTCACCCTTGACCCATTCAAGATGCTGACCTGTACTCACCATACTTTTAATTGATTGATATTTAGTTCCTCCATCAACAAGAACATCTATATTAGTATATTTTCCTTTCTTTTTTATAATGTGGTTATAATGTGGTAATAGAACTATGTGTTAGTATAGAAAACAAAAGCCAAAACAAAAATAAAAACAAATGAACAAAATACTTGGCTTTCAACAATTTTCTAAAGACAGCAAACTTTTTTATGTAAAGGTACAGTAATGTCAGTCTAAACTGGATGCACCAGTGCCCTTGATCCAAAGCAAATGTATTCCCAACAGGGGGGCTATTTAGATGCAAAGAATCAGACATACTTGTCAGGGCAAATAGCAGTTTACACACCAGTGTACAGGTTGGCTACATCACATCACATCACATCAGCTTGCAGGGCTCCCTGGAGAACTTTTGGTCCTTATGTAGGAATTACAATGTATCCTTGGGGACTCATAAAGCATCTCTCTCATACCTGTCATTTTATTAAAAGTGGAAATGGAATGGTGGTATTCTGTCCTTTAATACCTGAGCTTCAACTTCAAAAGACCAGAGAGAAACTTAGATGGGAACAAACTGAAGGAGAAATAAGTCTTAACCTTCCTTTAAAGAGGTTGTTCACTGTCTAAGACTCTGTAGCTAAAAGCATATTCAATAGGAAATTTGAGACTGAGTAAAAACCTGCATTTATAGCCTATATATACACACACACACACACACACACACACACACACATATATATACTTAGGGAAGGTATGGTATCCTTTGAAGAAACCCTTAGAGTCATATCTTGGGAATCTTTATTCCTCGTTAGCATTCATCCTACTCTCTCCAATAGAAATATAGAAGAAAGAAATTGATAAGTTGTCAGTATCTATGATGATGATACCTAGGATTGATACAGTTCTTCAAGATATACAATTTTCTTTATTTTTATTTGATCATCACAATAATTCACCTGTGAAATAGGTAAATTCCTGTACCTGTTTTGCCAATGAGGAAATGGTGACTGAGAAGGAAAAATGACTCACCTAAGATCACACAGCTAAGTAAATGACTAAGCAGAATTTGAACAGGTACTTCCAATCCCATTCTCCACTCTATTCATAGTGCTATCTAGGCATTCTTATTTATGTGAATATATGTCTGTAAAGTCACATTTTAGTTTGAATGATGACTTTCTGAAAGTTTATACCTACCAATATATTCGCAAAATATCTTAGAAGTTTTACATATCTTATATCTAACAAAGGAGCTTGAACATATTCTCCAGGGAGTAGAACTTCTCATCTCAGTAGGCATACATTTCCAGGAATTTTCTTATGTACCCCGAATAACAAATAGAAAAAAGAATTAATGGAAGAAAGCATGACTTCCAATCCCTGCCCATGAAGAGATGATCAAGGGCTGTAAATTGTAGGGAGGGTAGAACAACAGAGCTGCAGGTTGGACAGAAGAAGGTAATGGATTCCTAAAAATGCTTAGGTATCACATTGGAAAAGTTTGGATAATACTAGCTCAACAGAGGTAGTTTGGTATTTAAGAGAAACTGGCATTAGATCTGGAAGTCTTAGACAATTGAGACCATTTTATTTTTGTTTTAGGAAGTATTCTTATAATGTAATTACCATTATAGAGGGAAGAATAAAAGTATTCCTAGGTGCTATCTATTAATAAGACAGAAGAGCTGAAATGCTAAAATTTAGATTGTAGGAAGAAAGACTTGATCAAGACTGGAAGACATCTAAACTGAGATGGTGGGAAATATTCTGGAAGTTCCATCAGAATTCATCCAGTCTGATGTACTCATCCTTAACCACATCCTTTTGTTTGTCTCCTTTGTAATCTAAGCAGGTGATAACTTCATTCAGCTGTTAGCAACAAGCCCAGGTATTGATTACCTTTGAATGCCCTAATGACTGGAGACTGGAACACAAACCATAAATGGAGACTTTCTGATTCCAAGTGAAATTATAGTTTGCCCTACAAGATTGCACAATAAATCAGGGAAAAAATCAGCCAACATAGGACTCTGGGGTCACTGAAGTGATGTTGACACATTACAATAATGAGAACTTGAAATACCTCATGCCCTATTGATTTTTAAGCTGAATCATTCCCACTGCAGGAGATTACAAGCCTGTGTCCTGGAATCATGGCCCACACGGGAGATGCTGATGAAAAATACACCCAATCCAACCAAAATGAAAAGCTTTACTTGTACTTATTACAAATCTAATATCACTGTCCCTAGGCAGGGTGATATGTACTTAAACTATAATGAAAAACATTATTTTTTTTTGTTTTAATTAAAATTGCTCATACCTTCTATGTACTCAACAATTCTGTACATATACAGTTAAAACCATTCAACAGAAGTCAGGCACAATAGCTGAATTAGCACATGAGGAATTCTTTTTATTTTTTTCAATCCTTTTCTAATTTCAGAGTAGCTTTCAAGTTTCCTGCATTACCATATCATTTTGAAGAATAGAAAATCATGTTCTAGCAACCAACTTATTTTCTAGCCAATGGGGAAAGATGCATTACACTAACATCTAGCATATAATATAAACAAAGAAATCCTTACAACTCTTCCTTTTTCCTCCAAGTATACTCCATGGTACTGAGAAAACACAGTAGTTGCAGGCCAACTGGTGACATAAGTTAATTACTATCCTGTCACACAATCACAAAATGGTAATAATTTATTTTACTGTTGCATTAATCATAAGCCACTTTTGCCAATGAGAGGGAAATACTTTGAAGTATCACTGCCTGCCACATATTTCAAATAAGGAGATGTCAGAACCTAAACAGAAAAATTCAGTTTGAATTTATACTAATGCTTCCATTACTCTCCATGTTCCTCTGGTCATTATTCAGGAGAAGTCATCAAAAGCAAATTTCCTATAACTGTTAGTTGATCCAACCATTCTGAAAAACTATTGTAATTATTCAAGGAAAATCACCAACTCAATTCTTCTTGATTCCACCATTATATACAAATCTCAAGAAAATCAAAGGCAAAAAGAAATATTCTATATTAAACAAAATATTGGGAGCAATTTCTTGTGACAGAAAAAAACCTAGAAACAAAGTGTGTGCTCATTAATTTGGTTAATGGTTGAATCAAATGTGGGATATATAGCCAATATGATTTTATTGAATGACAAGACATGGAGAAAAAGAAATTCTTAGAAACATGGGAAAACTTGTATGAACTAGAGTACAGCAAAAGAAACAGAACAGTATAAATTGTGACAAAGATAAAAGAACACTGTGAGTGACGATTGCAACTACTATATGGGAGTAAAGAGAACAGAAGACACGCATTTCCCTTTTCTCTGAAGAGAGTTGACAGAGGCTGTATAAACCATACCTTTTCTATCAGTGGTGGTCTTGATTTTGACAAAATTACTTTTCTTTGATATGTGTAGAACTCAAAATTAGAAGAGGACTATTATAAAATGATTGTGGCATAAAAAGTAATGACATTAAAGTGTATTTTTAAAGGAAGGAAAAAAGAGTACCATATAACTATTTATGAAGGAAACACTAAGTGGATGAATGATGGCTATTGTCCAGATTATGACAGGTGATAGAATGACAACAGACAAACTTAAACTACAAATATATCTGTGGGAGATGGGAGGGAGGAGGAGGGAAGGAAGGGAAAGGGGGAGGAAGAAAGGAGGGAAGGAAAGGGAGGAGGAGAGAGGGAGGAAGGGAAAGAGGGAGAGACAATGGGAGTGCAGTTTAGTGAAGAAGGAAATGGATTTAAAACTGGAAATGCTTTTCCATATAAGGGCTGGGTGACCTCAGGGAAGTCAGTTAATTTCTTTGTGTTATAAGCAGTGATCTAAGATTACAAGTTACAAAAGAAATTCCCCAACATAAGGAGTTTCCTCAACTGAGAGAAAGTTCCATATACCAGTGAAAACGATCCTCTTTTTTATCTGTGTGCATGCACACATACATTACTAAAAATAGATGGATATAGATGCATATATAACATACATATACATATGTGCACAATATGTATTTATATATACATACCAACACATATGTATACACATATATGTACATATATGTTATATACACACATCTGTGTACACAGATGTATATCAAGTAACTGTTGACAAATCTAGGTGGCAAAGGGGATTGAATGCTGAACTTCAAATCAAGTAGACCAGAATTCAATTTCCTCAGATACCTAGCTGAGTGAACCTAGACAAGTCATGTAATCTCTAAACCTCAATTTTCATATTCACAAAGTGGGAATAATGATATGCCACTATTCATGCCTGTAGAGAGGATCAAATAATTTATCTTATGTAAAGCACTTTACAAAACTTAAGATAATATATAAATGCTATCAATGTTGATGATGATGATAATGATGATGATATTGTTGATGATGATATAGATAATGAATCAGAGTCAGAATTAAGCAAAATGAGGAAATCAGGCCATTCTGCTTTTGGCATATTATAAAACAATCTTAATCAACCCCCAAATAAACCAAAACAAAATTTCTATTGATGATGTATAGATATGAGGCAGGGAAAATCAATGTCTCTAAAGAATTATAAATTAGTATCTCTCAGGGGAAAATGGAGAGGCAATCTTGATTTAAGATGTTCATAGCATATTAATAAAGGGTTATGAAAAATAACAGAAGAAAAGGAAACCATCAAAGAAATATAAAACTGAAAAAAATAATAAGTAGGCTGGCAGCAACCAGAGGACAATAAATGTGTTCCACTGATATCTTCACCACATCAAGAGGAAGTAAAAAAGACCTCTTTAACCTGAAGTGTGCTCCCTATTGTGAAATCATGAGAAGACAGAGATCAGAGTCATGTAGGGGGTGCATAGTCATGGTTAAATCCACAGTAGTGAAAAATATTCACCTTAACAAGATCAATTAATTTGATCAATAATCAAAATATTGATGAGGCTGGATATAAGTGCTTAGAAATAGTTATTTTTTAAAATTAAAAAAATAAGATCATAGGTTTCTTTGAGGATAGCATAATTGGCAGAATATTGATCACTATTTTTGAGAAAACATCTTCATATAACACAAGTATCCACAAACTTTCACTTTCTAGTGTCTAGTGACAGCAGTACATAAAGAACCTTCAATTTCTCTAGGTGTTTAATCAGTCTGGAGCAACCTAGATTTACTGTTATCCTCTCAAACATTTTTCCTCCATTAATCCTACAGCTGTGGTTTTTTTTAATGCCAATAGTCTTTGAACATCCCTAATATAATTACATCAATAAGTGTCATTGGTTGTTAAATTTTTATCAAACTGTAGACTAGCCAATCCTCTGGCAGGGTTTTTGATCTATTATCTTGGTTCTACTCATGTGAATTTTGTGGTAACTGTTTTCTAACATTCTTGGTATCACATTAACATTTGGAATCTATTTAATAAATTATATTTGAGTTCTCACCAATGATATGCAATCTTAATATTATTATGTTTTTTAGTAGAATTCAATGAATATGAAATTGGAGAATATGAGTCATGTGTAGGTTACATTAAATGACCCCTTTCTTTTGTAATATTTTAATTGCTTCTACCTTTGACCTCAGAGGAGCTCAGCTTCATATTTCCCCTTGAGGGCCAATATGATAACTTTATTGACTAAAAAAATCTTGAGGCATATCAGGTTTTAAGAATTTTTACAGCAAATCATTGGCATCGATATTTTCCCCCCCAACAACTTTCTAATGCTCAATCCACTTGCCTAATGCCATTTTTTATGAAACCTAAATGGATATGTGTATTAGGTTTGAATAGTATTGAATAAATTCTGTATTTTATAGTCTGAGTTCTATTACTAATGTTATGCATTTGTTATCACACATATATTGATTTTCATAATCTGGAGTCTAGGCAATAAACAGTAATATTAAAAGGAGGCTGTAGCATCATTTGACAAATATGTATAGGTCTATATATTGGTGTCATCAAATAAAATCTCTGGCCTTCATTATTTCTTTTAATGTATTGGTACAGTTACAATATGTTTATTAAATGTAAAGCATAAAACAAATGAGAAACAAGGGCAAGCTAATTTTTTTTTCAAAATAATGAAAAGTGGGTTGGCATTCAATATTGACTCTGTCACTAATAGCAACCCATGATATGTTGGCCCTGGCCAACTCTTTTAGAAGGTCTTGTACTAGGTGAGCTGTAATGTGTCTTTTAGGGATAAATCAAACATCATGGGAACAATTATTTGTTAGGGTAAAATATGTTAAAGTTTTCAAGGGATGTTAAAGCTCTGGACATGCTTCCTATCATCCAGACTCTTACCATCTGTGTTAACAAGCTAGTCCATATTTACAAGGAAAACTGGAAGAAAGAATGTAACTGCAAATATAAAAGATGACTACCATGTCCTCTTATTTCCCTGCCCATTCACTAAAAGATATCGTATAATCTTGTATGGAGTTCTTGTTAACATTTCATGGAGTTCTTCCATAAACATACGTTTGTTCTTGTTTTCAACACTTTGTTCTGTCACTGCAACAGATGGCTTTACACTGAAGCATATGAAAATATTAAATACTTTATAAGCCTGTTGGAAATCTGAAATGCCTAGGAATAATGAATAGCTCGATGGCGACCTTAATAGAGCCACAGAAAATTCCATTAGAAATGGCATGCCATATTGAAAGGTTATTATATAGAGAATGAAAAACATCTATTTCATTTTTCCATTGATGATAGAGTAAAAGCAAAGGGGCTAATATGACAGCAAGGTATATTTAAGTTAGACAAAAGGCAGAATCTTGGCAATTGTTGGTGCTTAAACAGAGTCAGAATATCTGTCCAGTTCAGAGAAATGAAGTCTATCTGGAGGTAAAGAGATGAGTTAAAGGCCAGAAATGTGCATCCAATTTTATTTTTAAGACCATTTTTCTGTATCTTTGTTAGGAATGGTATCCTAACTACTATCACTCTCTTGGAAATCTCTTTAATAAGAAAGATGATTTTATGAAATCATTTTTTGTATTTAATGGTGCATAACAAAATTGATTAGTTTTAATTTTCAGATATTCTCATATTCAAAAAAATTAAGATCAACATAAAATTCCAAATCTTCTGAGGAAATCATCATATCCATTGCTTCTTCTAACATGGTTTATTATTCTGAGTAGGGCTAGCTGAACCTACCAAAGTATGAAGTTCATTTCCAGATAAAAATATTTTATCTGTCCTTATAGAAAATTGAAAGGCTGCTTAAAGGGTTTTGTTATTGCAGTGTTTTCACAAATATTCAGTAAACATCTCTCACAGTGGGGAAATTCAGTACAAAATACAATTTTTATACAAAGCCATTCATGTACCTTGCAGAGAAAGATGAAATGACCCAGAGATGAATAAAAAATAATAGTCTCCAACTTTTAGCATCACAGATCCCCTAACAGACACATGAAGCTGTGAGGATAAGGATCAAGGTTTGACTGCACCTCTGGCAAACAAGGAGTCTTTCCTGCACCATGGAAATTGAGCAATCTTGTATGGCTAATGCAGTACTATCAATGCCTATCATTGTCATTAGTAGGAATTAGTGGATCCGGAAAGAAAACATACTGACACAAATTATTATCCGGAACAAATAGTGAATGGCAACAAATTTGCTACTAAAATATCGAAAAGTTTCTTTGTATTTCTCCTCTTTAAACGTTTAAGATACGTACACACACAATTTAAATTGCAGTTATTTTCCCAGCTTGCAATTCAGTAGTTGTGTGACATTCTACAAGTCACAATCTCTCTGAGCCTCAATTTTGTTGTATAAATAACAACAAAAGTAGTTAAGCTAGATAATCTTTAAGGTCTTTTCAACCCTAAAAATTCTATGCTTATTAAAAATATATCCAAATGGGAGGTGAAAGAACCACTAAAGCAAGAGAAAAAAGATTAAAGTATCATTTTCACTCTGAAATTTCCATTTGAAGTGCTTTTAATAAATTGATCTGAGTCCAAGTATGGATGTCATATGAACTTTGATGTTTAATCAAATCATAGGTCTTGTGAGGAATATGCTAAATTCTAGCTTTCATCTTGTCATTTGGCACAGAAGAAACTTTTAAGGACATTTAGTCCACCTCCCTCACCTGAGAGATGAGTAAAGGTCAAATAAGTTAAATGACTTACCCAAGATCATACAAGTGGCAGAACTGAAATCAGGACTTATGTCCTCTAGCTCAAAAGCTCTTTCCACTATGTCATATTTCTTCTTCTAATCCCAAACTATTTAAACACACAGACACAAATACATTGACATGAAAGAGTAACTGAAATATGAATATTGATTCATCTTCAAAAATTTTCACTGAAGCAAAACCTAGGTGATAGGATTTTGCCACAAAACTCAAATAGATCCACTCTACTGAAAGAACAAATGATAATATTTCAACTCCATTTATACAGAAGGGGCAGTTTTAAATAAAGAAACCTCTGCTGATTCAATTCAACAAAGAGTATAAAATTCCTGAGGATGCCATATTGTGGTAGAGTTTTGATATTCATTTTTGGTTCCTGACCATACCCATTAGAGGTCTTGAGATCCAGTTCAATTTGGTTGAGGAATAGTCCTGATATTTTCACCTATAAATATAAAACTCTTCTACTTACATTCCAGCAAATCTATGGCTCAATTAATAAGAAGGGTAGATTATCATTTAATTAAAATATTGGGCTTCAGCTCACTAAGACCATAGTCAAGAAGAATACCTAAATTGATTATATCTAATTAATAAGGTTAAGAATTAGGATTAGAAAGAGTTGGGAGAGATATCCCGGCTACTAATGTTAAGACCAAGAACAATTTAACTTCTCAAGAGCCTACACAATTCTGTTAAGAAAATAAGGTCTAGGGGAGTTACTAATCAGTCTAGATTGTAGTTCCCACACTAGGATGTCTTTGCATCAATGAAATAATTTGACTGACTTGAGGGAGGGAGAAAGAAAGAAGAATGTCACTAATATTTTCATTAGAAATGTTTATCAACATCATTGCCCCTTTAATATCCCATAGATGATTATTATTATTAAGGAAGCAAGTCTTTTAAGGAAAAAAGGATACCAAAAACAGTTCTACTTTCAAAATAAATAGGAAAATGTTCCATAAATATTTTAATAGTCTAGCTTCCAAGTAGTAAGAAACCTTACAACATTTATAAGCTCAGTTTGGATCAATGGGTATAGCTCATTTTAGGTGAGTAGATAACTGAGGTCACATATTACAATTTAAAAGGATATGGGAATTCCATGTTAAGCTTTTTAAACAGCACTCACTCCCTGTTTTAGACACATTCTCTTCTGACGTTTCCAAATTCAAAAATGACTTAAGGATAAACCTGTACCAACTTGGAATTATAATTTCAACATTCATTCCTCAATGTAGTCACTTTCTATTAGTTTTTTAAATCAGAGTGAAATGTAGGAAGTTCATTACTTGTTATCCTTTTCCTCTCTAGATAGAGATATCAATGATGATCATCATTCCTAAGGCATTTTAAAAAAGATCTACTGTCTGAAAATACAAGTTCTGGACTGTCTTGCCAATGTCATTTTTGAATTTAAAATTTAAAATGAATAAAAAAGAAAAAGAATCAAAAAGTCACTTTTGTTTATTTGAACTTATAAGACTTTCCTATAATCCAAACCCTAATAACAAAAAAATCCAAAAGCTCTCTGAAAATTAGGTTAAAGAATAAATGGAAAAATCCTTTGAAATAATTTTGCTTCATTTTCTTGATGGTACTGAATCTCACTGCTCTTGGCATTACTATCAAAGAAACAAATTCTATTATCTTAGCACTTATCTAAATTATCACTGAACAAAACAAGGAGAAATAGGGATTATGATAACCCATTTCATGTTTACAAGGAAAAAGAATTGAAACAAATAGCAGTCACCACTTTAAGTCAGTCGTTTTAAAATATGAATATATATTATAATATGAATCTCACTCAGAATACTCACTCTGAGACTTGAAAGTAAAAGTTTAATAACTGAACCCAACCCTCCTGACTTATACTACCATCTTATTCTTTATACTATTGATATATCATTCATAGTATCTATTAAGGACTTGAAATGTATATTTATCTAAATTTGGGAAAATTTTAACTGTAACTGACAAAGAACATTTCTCTAGAAATCACAAAGTAGGTCTCTATTCACATATATATCAAACTGGACTAGCTATCTAAATGTGGATTCCTTCATTTCATTTTCAAACAAGCTGTTGATTTACTCACAATTAGGGATTTTATTTTAAGCAACCGAGAAATACATCAATGGAAGGATATGCAGGTGCAAAATTTGCATGAGCAGAAAAGAAAGGTGGAAGCCCTGCTAAAATATAGTCCTTAAAGAGTCTTTATTTGAAAGCCAACACTCACTACATATAACATATGGTTTTGCCTGTTTTTCCTATCTGAATAAAAGTATCTTAACTAAGTTAAAATATTGCTATGAAACTGATTTAATGAGTGCACAAGCTATAAATATATATCTTGCAGGTTAACAGACCATTTTATAAAACAGTTTGGAAAATGTAATGAAGCTGACAATAACTGAGGTCAAATCTGATGACTCAAAAATTTGATGTCACTATTTTACATATAAAATGCCTGTCCATTTTACCTGTGAACTTTAGGTAACTAGATAACAATGAGGCACAACTTTGATTTTTTCCTTGATGAATATGAAAAAAGAAATTAATGTGCCAATAATTCATCAAAATGGAAAAAAAAATGTCAGAGGTATATGTGGAACCTACCCTACATATTTATGCTATGACTACTATTGTTGAAAAAAAAAACATATACTAGTTTTCTTACTATTAAAAGTGAACTGACAAGCATGTATGCATTGATTAATATTGGACAACTAAATAAACATATGTTTTTATTTTAGGAGAATTAATGACAACTTACGAAAAAGAGAGATTAAATTAGAGCATCAGATTCACCATGTTTGCATTTGTCTATCTATATCAGAGTACTCCAACTTCATAAGCAAGTGTGGAGTAAGGGGTTTTCTGTTCTCCTTTATGTTTTGCAAGCACCTGACCAGAAAGAACACTTTGAAATCTTTATGGAGCAGGAAAAATGGGAAACTTATTAGTCTAGGCAGTGAAATTGGGCTTTTTGTCATTTTTAATTGCTTGAATTAATAACCTAGTTTTGCTGAATCAAAAACTGGTTGGTACAGATGACTCCAGCTATTTTTGCCTTCTGGCACTTAAAAAAATAATTTTTCATATAAGCACAAATAGTATTGGGTGGGGGAATAATAAGAGAAAAGCCTAAATGCTGTAGTATATAGATGCACGATAATTAAGTTCAATGAATACATAGTATTAAAAGTTTTATCATTGCTAACAATTGATTTTAATTTTTAAATGAAATTGGTGTCCACATGTCTTTCAATACTTTCTTGAAGTTTTCAAGAACTACTCTTATTGATTCTAGAATTCAAATAAATTAAAATGCATAAAGTAAAATGTTGCTGATAATAATTTATATCCAATTTATAACTGCAAATAAAACATGTAAAAGTTCCATTCACTCTTATCAAGAAGAGGTGAAGAAAAATGAGCAAGAGAGTAAATACTTGTGCAATTACAGTCCAGCAAAAAGTAAATACTATATCCCACTATGAAGTTTTAAATCTGAAGCAAAGTGATGCTAGAAGTTCAAAAGGTTCAGAGAAGACTTTACTTTCCCATTTTCTAAATTTGACTTAAAAAATTAAAAAAAAATACCTAAGGCAGAGATTTAACTGCCTAGAAAGGAATTTAATCTGAGTTCTCTAAGGTATAAGCCCAATAAACTAGTGCTCTTGTACATATTTTTTAAACTTGTATCATACAGGTGTTTTGTAAAATAAATGCTAAAAATTACTTCTTGAGTCAAATGGCTTCATCAATAATTCATGACTTTCCCTTTGCCCAAAGAATGCCAATTCACACGATCCATTTTTTTCTGAAATAGCATCTTTCTTCATTCCAAACCTAATGTGAAAAATTATGATTTGAGGTGAAACTGGGCCACAATTCTCTATTATACTGATTCTTGTCATAATACCAACCAGATCTGACCTACCTGTCATTTGTTATGCTAAACACAGTCAGGAGAGTAAGCTACAACCAGTGTATACTATGACCAAAATGCACCACTTCAAAAATCAAACACCTTTTTGTAAAGGTACACAGTTTGCCCAATCACCCACTGTGTTGTTCCAAAAATCACTCCTGGTTTATTGTGTCATTATTATAATGGGAGAATGAAAGATTTGAAAATTACTGGCTCATCATTTAAGGCCACATGAAATAGTAACAATAACTACTAAATAAAAAAGCTGGGAAAAAGGAAAAAGTGATAGATCTAATCTGTTTGTGATAGTTAAATAATAAATGTGCATATTAATCAATATTCCATTAGTTAGCTCTCCCAAGTTAAAGGAAGCACAAAATATAGTGTTAGACTCTAAACTATATAACAGAGTACAAAATATAAATGTGGGCAACAAGGTTCTTTGAGTCCATTCCACTGTAAGTAAATATATTGTAACTTGTCTGAAGTTGCAGGTTCAAAAGAGAACTCTTTAAAAAGCTGTCTAGTCTGTAGCATTACTAAGTAAGTCTTGGTCCATTTTACATGGAATATCTATTTGTCAATAGGATATTTATTAATTTTCATTTTTTTCTTTTATGTAAGTATGGCGAGATAACATAATACAAAAATAAATCCTTTATATGCTAGCTAAGAATTCAAAAAATGAAAGGCCAGGAATAAAAGTCAAATTCAAAGTCCTTTGCATAGCTTAGGCTGTTAAAAAGTAAACCTAGATGTATACAATATTATGTTGTTCAGTCTTGCAGTGTTCCAGTTAGCAAGAAAAAACAAAACCAAAAAACCTTCCAGATTTTCTCTCAGAATATGCTCAAGAAAGCAATTTCCTCCTTCATAATCTGTGAGCAGTGAAATGCATATAAAAGGTTAAAAAACCCCTAAATCTTCTTTCATATAAAGGAAAACATGATAACTACGTGAATTGACTTAAGAAAATAAGAGGTAAACAAACAGCTGTTGCTGGATTTCCTTTTATTACTTCCTGGAAGAACCATTCTGTTCAAACTCTATCATTACCCAGCTAAGACGAGTTATGAAGTAATTGTATGACATCTTTACAGATATGTTTATACTTTCCATAAGTGTGTGTGTGATCAGACTCTTGAAAGCAAAACTTTCACATTAAGCAAAAAAGAACTGGGTTTGCAATGAATTATTATACCTACAAATTAAAATTAAAATTATCCAATTAAAAGGGAAATTAAGCAATCATATTGGGCTTTTTCACTTTAGTCATAATCTATAAATGATTAAGAAATATATTTAGAGTCTGCTGGAGGCATTCAAAAAGTGACTAAAGTATTCTAGATATTAATACAGATATCTCCAAGATAATATCATCTAATAAACTTTTAAGGTTGGAACAATTCTGTCCCATTTAATTGAAATTCATAATGACAGAAATGCGTAGAAGTCTCTCACGAAGAGAATTAAGCTGAATCACTAGGTCTAGGACATTCTGTAAGTAAATTCTAAACATTACAGTTAAATGGTGAATTCTTGTGTTCCTCCTTCCCTCTTTATTTGTCTCTTTAATTGATAACTGTCAGATCACTCCCTCATTCAACAAAGGAAAGATCCTTTCTTCCCATTATCTTAAACCTTTTGGACATATTTCCAATGCAATAAAATGGGACATAAGCTAATTTCACACGTGAAAGCATATCCCATAGCCATTCATTTAAATAATTATTACCACGGGAATAAGGTTAAAGCAATGGAATAAAAAAGATAGTGGGTGTTCACATGCAAAGCTGTTCTCTGTGCATTATATATGTAAAGATGTGTGTATATATGTATATATATACATACACAAAAATGTGTATATGTATGTATGTATGTTTATACATATATTTCTACACACACAAATGAATATATACAAATGTGCTACTTGCAATGAGATGCTTACTAACTTTTGGGACAGGGACCAATCTACAAACCCTTTAAAGAAAGCAGAGAACCTCAAATATAATTTCTGACATGACTTCTACAGTGATCCCTATAAATGCTTATTCATCTCTTGAAATGAAGTTAAATAGCTCTTCTCTGACTCCAAAGTTCACACAACTTCAGGTACAAAGCAGGAACAATTAATCTCAATGCATCTTGCTAGCCTTCTAAACCATCCCATCCCTCTCTGTATTCATACCGACAAAATTCATCCACAGAGAAGCCTAAGTACAGCCCTCCAGAGAGTTTTTCCCCTTTTAAGGATACCTACCGTAGCCCACTTACAAGCTGGAAACCCATCAGCACACTTCTAATGTTGCTTTAGTTTTCTCGATTCCATCAGTTTGTCAGATTCCTATTCTAATCACACAGTCAGAAGGAACATACAAACACTAACCTCCTTGCATTAATGTTGGGCAGCCACTGAAGGCAGCTACACAATAACAGCAGCCAAACATGTCAATTTGCACTCTCCTCGCAGCCTCCTCCCCCTCCCACCCCCTCCGGCCCCCTCCAACAGCCCTGTCAGTGGGTTTAATACCCATGCCTCACATCATTTACAGAGGATGCCTTTTCCTCTCCTTTTTCTCCCCCACTCTCTCTCTTCCTTAAATTGTTTAAAGCCTTCTTCTGCCTTACCTGAAGGGCATCTCCCACGACTGCAATTAGCTGCCAAGATTTCATTGTCGGCTGCAAAGTGCCTCCTGTTTCCTCACCAGGAGAACACAAGAGAAGTACGGGCAAACAGCAAACGGCACCCACGTGCTGGCAATATAAATGACTACAGACATCTGTCGTGCTCGCTCGCCGGGCGTTTGCTTCGTTCTGCTTTTCTGCCTGCCTCACAATGCTCGTGTATCAGGTGCTACATGCACCTATAGCTGAGCCCCAGGGAAAAAAAAAAAAAAAAAGGAAAATAAAACGAAATAAACACACACACATTCACACACTCACACGGACAGACGCGCATACACAATAGGAAGACTACAAAAAAGGGCTATGGATACAGTCACACACAGTCCAAGTTTCAAGGCTGGCTAGGTCTGAGTGAGATAATGCTCTCCAAATTGTGTGTGTACATTTTTTCTTAAAGTATCTGATGATATGCAGCGCTATGCTGCATGGTCCCCACCCCCAATCTTTCCAAAGAGCAGTTGCCAGCACCGTGCTGGTCCCACTATCTCCCTTTCTCTCCCGCACGTGTCCCTTCCTTGTTCTTTCAAGCATTAAATATGTAGCACATGACAGAATAGGGCACCTTGCACAGTCCTCTGAGTCCACACTTGACAACCAATTTTAACTCACGAGAAATGAAATGTCTAAAGGCAGAATGTAAGCACTTCCAATTACTTACGCTACTCCTACATTATTCAAAATGTCTATGGGACAGTATTTATGACTTCCCATATGCTATTTCATATATATTGATATGAAGTGGGAAAGCTATTCTGCTTTATTCCCCATGAGAGTTTTCATTTGAGTCATAGAGCACTTATTCCAGGATTTTTTAAAAAAAAGTTTATTTTGTAAATAAAAAGTAGAGTGATTATACACAAGTTTAGAAATAGCTTCAATCATTTATAAGCCAATTAAAAATGCTAGACTCTGTTTATACTGAGAAAACAAACTAGTTAATAGTAGAGACAACTTTCATGATCTTCCTCTAAGAACGTATTTAACTTAAATACTGGATTTGAAGGACTTTTTTTCCCCCAGAGAAATAGTGTTGCAGAAATATCGAACAGATGAAAATCAGAAAACAATTGACAATAACTTCTAGCTATCATTAGTTCCGAATAGTGATTGAATATTTAATCAGTTCAGGGAGAAAGATTCTATTATTTTCCCATGTTTAAAGTATTTTATCTTGCTAATGCAATGATGGGTTTATTTTCTATTTTTAGTTCTTCTACATATTTGAAATGAAAAATTCCAAATGTATATCTTTTCTTTCTTTCTTCATCTTCTTTTTGTTTTTATTTTTGTAAAGGAGATAAGCTGCTACATAAGAATACTAATGAAATATCTGTTAAATTGTTGTGTCATCTTCTTGGACACATCTTTCCAGTCAAAGGAGTTGTATGCAATGTATTAGCATACTATGTAGGTAAGCAGCTTTTAAAAATGATAATGAAGTGTCTTTCAAACATTTTTGAAAAGCATTTCTTATACTTCCATGCTCAAAAAAAGAGCTTTTTTTTAAAAATTCTTTTGGAAAGAACCAACTCCTTCTTTACATAATTGTTATCCATCGTTGTCATACCTGCAAAGATGAAGAGTATGCCTTTCTATGCATTAAATGTGCTTTCAGAATTTAAAATTATATTAATGCAGTTTTAAGTTTTCTCTTTGAGGCTTTTACAAAAATTCACAATAAGTTCTCACTATTTTTTTCCCCAAAGCATTGGTTGGCATTTAAGAAATACTCTGTATTTGTCAAACTTATTTCAAAAGTTTTGATGGAGAAATAAAATGGTGATGGTAGTAGCACTAGTGGTGATAGAAAGAGTAGGAATAAAATATAATAATTGCAATAATCCTTATGATGTACAAATTACATGTAACAAAAGTTTTCAAAATATAAATCTAACAAAGATTAAAATCAATTGGGAACAGACCCAAAGCAATGTCATGCATGTCTGTCCTGTGTGCTATTGATGTTATATAGAAAATAAATTTACATCCTAATATTTTTATTTGACTAATAAAGCATATCTATTTTGTTTATCTATATAATAACCTGGATGATAACCAAATATTCATTTGTGCCAAGACCATTTCTATCTGAACCTTATCAAAAGAAAAAAAAAGATGATGATGATGACAATGTGATAGTATCTCATTCACATAGTATTTTATAGTTTTAAAAATGTTTTAGGTACCATATTTTCTATTATTACTACCCCATTTTACAGATGAGGCAGCTAAGTCTCCAGGAAATTAAATAATCTATCGAAGATCACATGACTAACAAAAATGTCAAGCAGGACTGAATGAAAATCTTCCTCTCTCTAGGTCCAGTGTTTTCTCGACTCTCCAATTTTGCTTTTTACATAAATATATTTAACTAATGAAGAATCATACTTCAAAGAGCTATAGAATGGATAAACAAATATTTAAATGACAGTGATTTTTAAATTTTGCTTTTCTCCACGTCTCAAATTATTCCTTAAATGAAATAATTTAATAGGAAAAGGCAAACATATTCTGAATTAAGAATGGCCTTCAGCCCCTCCTCCTTTTCTACCTGCAACCTAAACCACACCAAACCATGAATTTAGCACTGTTGCTCCTATGCATTGCAGCACATATGGACATTTAATTAGAGAGCATGACAATCCTGGCAGATGTTGCTAAACCTGTGTTATTCTTACAAATTGCAATTCTCTTGTGCAAGTGACACACAAAATAGTTAAACCTGTGCATATATTCACCTCAGAGGGGAAATGAATACTCCTACACTACTGTCAAGCTCATCTGTTGCTGTGGAATCTAATGCCATAGCAATAAGTTTTTTTTTTTTTTCTCCCATTAAACAAGCACAACAGAAATAAGTGAAGTTCTCAACCAAAGAAAGCTAAAAGGTAACATATCACAAAGGAACCCTATCACAACACTGCCAATTGATATAGAAACATAGTTTCTCTCATACATCAATTGGTTTTTTTAAAATAGATTATAAAAAATTTCCTTTATCACCCTATTTCAATCAATATTTCACGTAAAATAATAGTTAATAATAATGTAATATCTTGGAATATATGCATTACTTTATGCAAATCATATTAGGTATATAATATAAGCATTATTACCCTCATTTTACAAATAAGTTCAAAGTTCACATAAAACAGATTTATTTGTTCATGATTATTAATCAGTAATGAACTGGGGACTTAAATCTCGTTTCTTCTTATACCAACCCAAGAGACTTTTTTTTTTTTCAGTACATACCTTAGCAGTAGTTACTCTTTGTCTTATAACAGCTGGTAGAGGGGTACTTTTGCAGGTGGAAGAAGAATTGGGCTTTTTTTTCAACTGCTATGTCTAACAAATATTTGACTCGGCAAAATTGGGAAGAATGAACATATTATAGGAGAGTCTTCATGGTCCTGATCACAGAAGTTATCAATAATAGAAAAATAAAAATTTAGAACTAGAAGCCACCTGAAAGTTCATGTAGAAAAAAACTCCTCATTTTGCAGAAAAATCTTTTCCTTACCCATTTAGGGTAGATCAGGAAATGTTCATTGAATTGCTTAAGGTTACAGAGTTAGTAGTAGCAGAGCTAGGACCACCAGGGTCAATGGCATCCAAGTCCTATATTTTTACTACCAAACCACAGTGCTTAATAGTCCAAAGTTTTTGTAAGTCAAAAACCAACATTCATTTACCTGTGATAGAATTTCAATACTTAAAATTTTAAAACTTATACAATCTAAAATACCATTTTCACTAACACAGTGTGACATGGGTTGAAGCCTGTTAGTCATGCCTGAAAAGGGAGGGTGTAGAAAAAAGATACTCTAGTATGATAATACATTTTCCTAAAGCTATTTAAAATTCACTTTAAAAAATAAGGAGGGGAAACCAAATGTATAAGTGTAGTAGACTTAATGAGAAGGAACAAGAAATAATGTAATTAAGTAATTCAACATTTGATGAAACCAAGAATATTTAGAGAAAAAAAGTCATCCTGAAAATATTTCAAGGAAAGAACTGAAAAGAAAGCAGGCAGAAATTAAATTAAGACAAATATCTTACACCACATTACACAAGTTCAAAAACAGATATGGATTTTCAACACTAAAATCACACTGTAAAAATAAAATAAAATGAAAAAGAATTGAAATCACTTATCTTTCACATCTATGGCTATGGGAAAAGTTGTTATAATCAACCAAAAAACAAAAATGATCACAAAAAATAAAACTAATCATTTAGATTAAATGAAATTTAAAAGCCCTTTTCAAGAGCAAAATTAGTGCAACCAGGAGAAGAAGGGAAGCTGCTAACAGGGAAGATAACCTATCAATTATTTTTCCTAAGTCTCTGATATCTAATATATAAAACAACACAAATATATAAGACCAAAGGACATTCTAAAGGGTCCAAAGATGAGAAATTTTCTTTTTTTTATTTGTTAAAGCTTTTTATTTGCAAATTCATTCAACATTAACCCTTACAAGGCTTTCTGTTACAAATTTTCCCCCCTAATTCACACCCCTCCCCTAGATGGTAGAAAGTCCACTATATGTTAATTATGTTAAAATACTTGCCAAATAGAATATTTGTGTACATATTTCCACACATCTTGCTGTGCAAAAAAAAAATCGTATCTACAAGAAAAAAAAATCTGAGAAAGGAAACATAATGCAAGCAAATATCAATAGAGAACATGAAAATGTTATGTTGTGGTCCACATTTCATATCCCTCAGGATGAGAATTTTTCAAAAGAAAAGAAATTTTTTGCAACCATATAAAAGACTGTTCTTGATAATTAATAATATGGTAAAATGTGGACCACAATATAACGTTTTCATGCTCTCAATTGATGTTTGCTTGCATTGTTTTTCCTTTATCTGATTTTTCTTTCCTGTAGATACAATTTTTCTTGCACAACAATAAGTGTGGAAATATGTATACATATATTCGATTTGTCAAGTATTTTAACATAATTAACATGTAGTGGATGTCCTGCCATCTAGGGGAGGGGTGGGGAGTAGGGGGGAAAATTTTGTAACAGAAAGCTTTGTAAGGGTTAATGTTGAAGAATTACCCATACATATGTTTTGCAAATAATAAATAAATAAATAAATAAAAGATAATAATATGAGAAATGCAAATCAAACAACTTTAAATATTAACTTCATACTCTATAATATTAGTAAAGATGACAAGGTATAAAGATAGTGTTGAAGGAAATATGAAAACATAACTACATTTATCCATTGTAGGAAGAGATGAGACAGTCCAACTAGAAAGTCATTTGAAATTACTTTAAAAAGTGACTAAAATGGCTATACCTGTTGATGTAACCATACAAATGATAGAAAGTTGAAGACAAAAAAGGATGAATTTAAGGAAACATATTCATAGAAACACTTTGTGTTTTAGCAACAGAATAGAATAGAATCATGGATAGAATTAAAATTTGAATAATGAAAAGGATCTTAAAAATCTTGTAGTCCTATCCATACTTACAGCATAGGAAGCTGAGATCAAAAGAAGTTTACTCAGTTGAAAAGGAACACAAAATTTTGTTAGAGTGAGAGAGTACTGATTTAATTTTGAATCCTCTTAATTGTCCACTGATCAGGAAAGACCTAACCTGGTATATGGATAAAATAAAATATTGATATGCAATAAGAAATGATGAGTATGAAGTATCAGAAGAAAAATAGGAAGAATTTATATGAGTGCATACAAAATCAAGTAAGCAGAAACAAGAAATGAATAACTATAAAAATAAATGGAAAGAGACGCTCCCCCCAAAAAAATAAATGCTGAGTAATTATGACAAGATAACTTCCTTTATACTTTTCAGAATTGGGAGATTATGGATATAGACTAACAACAGCAGCAACAAAAATAACTAATATTTATTTAGCAAGGCCCTTTTAAAATAGTATCTTAATCCTTACAAAGGTATTAGAGGAAGGTAATATACTCATTTTATAGATGAGGAAAACAAAGCAAATTGAGGTAACATAGGAATTTAGGTTGTCCTGACTGTAGGTCCAGGATTCTAACCTCTAAACCACTCTAACCACACTATCACATGGGTGCTACTATAATTTATGCTATCAGAAAGGGTTAATGTGTTAGTTGTTTATCTTGTTACTTTTCTTCCTCCCCCCACTCCTGTCTCCTCTCTGTATTTGTCTCTCTGTTTCTCTGTCTCTCATTCTTTGTGGTTCTCTGAGTGGAGAGCGATATATTTAGAAATGAAGGTAATATAAAACTAAAATATTAATAATAAATATTATCTCTGAATTTAAAACTTTTGTTTGTACTTTTTTGTTATTTTATATTTTTTGTCAAATTTAGTTATTTTTTGAGGTGTAACAAAATATTTCCTATATATGGTATTTCCTGAACCCCTTATTTTGTTTTGTTTTTACTATTCTCTAGCTCTTAAAATTACTTTGCATTGCTATATATTTATTTGAATAATGAAAATACTTTTGACATACATTTATATAACTCCCCCAAATTTGCAAAGTGCTTATATATGTGGTTTCATTTGAGCCTCGTAACAAAATTGTGAGGGAATTATTAATTTTAATCCTATTTTGCTGTTAATAAAACTGAGGCTCAGAGAAATTGACTTGACCATGGTTATATAGCAATTGTTGAATATACCTGGGGAGAAAAAGGATAACTCTTGGAACCATCATTTTTGTGGTATTGGTCAATAACTCAGTCCTTCTGAGTCTTGTCAATAAAATTAGGGTATTGGATTAACTGACATTCTAAGATTCCTTCTAGTTGTAAATTTAGAATCCTAAGTATCAGAGGTAAAATCTGAATGCATGTCTCTATGACTTCAAGTATAATACTGTATGCACTATAACGCGGTGAATCTCTATATTATTTGAAAGATATGTTGCATATACTTCACTCCCTAGTGGAATATAAGCTATTCAAGGGCAGGGTCACACTCTTTTTTTCTGTTTCTGCACTTAACACAACTTTCACTTAATAAATATCGAATGAATGTTGAATTGAAATTGGGATACTGAAGATGCTAACTTTATAAATGTTTTTCATTTAGAATTCATTTTATCATTAATAGAATTCAGTAACCAGTGCATATGTATCATTAAGAGAGTCCAACATTTCTGCAAACTTTAGCATATAATTGCTTCTTCATGGAAAATTCTAAGTCTCAATGCATTAAAGATCTTTGTGAAAAATCAATGTTCTCCTTGAAGAAAAATACAGAATAGATTATCTTTTCTGCTGGAAGTTATGGTAATGATCTTCTTAGATGTACCTCACAATAAAGTAACATTCCATCTTTATAGTTTCAGATAACACTTTCCACTATAAAAGGGAACAACAGTCCTAATTGGAAATTCATTTGTGTACTAAACACGTGGGACCTCTACATCCTTGGAACAACGGAATCCACATGAACTCCTCCTATCTGACATCTGACAGTCCAGTTGTATCATTAAATGTGAGCTTAAGAAAGCATATTCTGAGAAAAAAAATCATATTATTTATAATTGGCCTGCTGTGGTTACATTCCTAAATTGATTCCATTAATTTTACACTGGATGATGGTAACTGACCAAAATTCTAAGTGAGAGATGTTGGAATCATTCAAAAGTAGAATTTGTCCTGTATCAGTATTCCATCACGTAATTTATAATGAGGTAAATTACTCCTACCAGTGATATTTAGTGTATATCATCACAACCCAATATTGGATCTAGTTAAGTCATATGATCTTAGTCTATTTTTAAAAAAATTTAAAGCAGAGCTAGTTGCAGAACAGATACAACAACAACAAAACCAGAGCATCAATAGAAGCAAAGAATTTTACAACTTCCAAGAACCATAATTGAAACAACTTCCTCTTCCATATATGTTTCACCTGAATTACTCTTCCCAACAAGACCATTAGAGATTTACTATATGAAGAAAATTCCAGTAGAGTCAAACAAAAGTGGCAACAGCAAGCAATTTAAACCTAAGCTTATTTAACCTAAGTGGTTTGGTTGCTTCCCATTTTATCTTAATTGCCTTTTAAACTAAAATCAATGTTAAATTACCTGAACAACAGCTTCTGCACAATTGTGAAACTAAAATTCTTAAATGTCTGCCTAAAAACATTTAGCTCTGGTTTAGTTAATTTACAGAAGAAAAAGTCACACGATGTCCCAGTGTTAAAATTGGGTGCTTAATTACAGAATGGAGATTCTAAAAGCCACACCATTGTTTACTCTGTAATGAGGATTCTGAAATGGATTTGTAGGGCCACTGCTCAAAATGGGAAAACAGAGGAAGACTGAAGCTGAGCTGCACCAGTGATTTATAATTAAAGGGAGATTGTACATTTTGATTAAGAAATACTGGATTTGGTACTTGGGGCATAGGATTTGTTGCTCAATTCGGTCATTAATACTGAAACCCCAGCAATTCATTTACCTTTTCGGGATTTCTCTTTTCTTACTTGCAAATTATTGGTTCAATATTAACATATTAACATTTCTTGTTGCATCATCATGTAATTATCGAGCTTTCCACTTTACAGGGGTCCAGATTAACCTGGATTAGGGGTAAAACAGACATATGAATGTATTACTTTCATTTTCTCAATGACATTATGTAGAAGTACCCTAAATTTCAAGATGTATCAGTAGTTTAGATGAATTAATAGAAAGATAGTTGTTTTTATTTCTTTATTTGTTGAAAAGGTATCAATTATTATGTTGGTGGGAAGCAAAACCAGCAGGTGGCTCCCTCCCCAAGGACTAAACTGATCTAGATTTAGTCCAGAATAAAGCTTCTAGGCTATAATGGAATAAGTTTCTTAATCTTAAATATTTAAGGAAGGGCAGATGAAAGTAATGTTATAAGATGATGGACAATGACGCTGGCTGATAAATCTGTCAACCAGATATTATATTATCTATTATATACATAACAATTATATTAGTAATAACAGTGATAATGGCAATAAAGAGACGTACTGGCTTCCATCCCATATATATATATACATATATATATATATATGCACACACACACATGTGAGATACACCAAGAAGTAGTGAGACCTGGTTTCTATTTACTTGTATTCTGATTCCTGTGAGCACTGCTGATACTGCATTACTAGAAAACTAGATAATTGTGCTATCTTCCTCACTGATGCTCAGTGAAGGCAAAAGTTTCATAGAAAAAGACAGATTTCAGAAATAAAAGTATAGTTAAGGAGTTTGGCTTGAGAATTAAATTTGTATTCTGAAAATTAAAAAATTTAAAAATAATGGGTTCTTGATTATAGAAAGAGGCTGCTAAACAAGACCTAATTTTAAAAATGCATTTGCTTAATTTGTTCTTAGTACTTAAACCAGGGAGAGTCAGAACAGAGAAAGAAAACTCTAAATTAGTATTCCTAATGAACAATAATATAAAAATTTAAATAAAACATTAGTAAAATTACTACAACATATCACAAAGATCACGGACTATAACCTGGTAGGATTCATACTATAATGCAGGTTTGGTTCAAAATTAGAAAAAAACTATAAACTTAAGAATTTATGTTAAATCAGGAGCAAAAATTAAAAAAAACTCATAATTATTTCAATAGGTTTATAAACAATGTTTAAAAAATAGAACATGCATTTCTATTAAAACATTAGAATACAAAGGAATAAATGAATCTTAACTTAATATGACAAGTAATATTTATCTAAAACCAAGAACTGGCACTATGTAATGAGTATTTTCTAGATTTTCCAATAAAATTAGAAGATAAAGGGAAGATGTCTATTATCACCACAACCACTTAACAAAGTCCTAGATCTGCTAGTTTAAAAGTCAAGACAAAGATGTTGAGATAAATATGTATGGGCAAAAGAAAATAAAATTGCTATTTTTAGGGAAAAAAGCTTAAGATACTCTATTTAGAGAACCGCAGAGACTTAACTAAAATTAATGAAACAAACGCCAGAAAAGTTTCAAGATGTAACAAAACCATATAAGTCATCAGAATTTATGCCTATTAGTGGGAAAATCTAGTATGAATATGTAGAAAGAGAAAGTCCACCTAAAATATAGAATGTTAAAAAAAACCCAACATGACTGTGTACCTACCAGTTTATATTCCCACACACACACACACACACACACACACACACACACACACACACACAGAGGAACTATATGAATACAACTACATATCACTCTTTACAAAAAAGAATGTTAAACATTTAGAAAAATATTTATTGCCTAGATATGGGCCAAGTCAACTACTAAAATTAGTTCATTTCTTCAATTCATATCAGTCAGACTTTAAAAAAAAAGATGTCTTTCCAGGGCTAGAAAGCATAAATTCATAAAGAGGGAAGAATACAAAGGAAGAGAAGTAATGAAAAAAAAATAAAGGTGACTGAAGAGTACCAGATTTCAAACTATGCTACAAAGGAATAATCAAAATAATTCAATATTAGCTAAAAAAAATAGAGGGATTGATTAGTGGAATTGCTTTAAGTTTATAACATAACGAAGCAAATGAATGTAGTAACCTACTTAGTGTTCAGTGAACACAAAGATCCTGCCAGCTGGGGACAGGTATTGAACAAAAATTGCTTTGTCTATCAGAATTTATGTTTAAATAAATATCTCATACTAAATTCCAAGACAAGTTCTAAGATAATATAATAAATATAATGGATTAAAGAATAAAAAAGACCATATCATTAACAAATTCAAGGAACAAGAGAGACATTATTTTTTGATTTTGTAGATGAGGAAAAAATCAATGAGTATTTTTTTCTGATAAAGGTGTTATGTACAAGATATATATGGAACCAATTCTATTTTATAAGAATAATTCAGTTCCCAATTGATAATTGACAGAGTATATAGATGATCATTATCCAAGAGAATAAATCTTTATCTATTATCATGTATAAATATGGTCAAAATCACTAAGCATCTGAAAAATGCAGATTGAGGAAACTTGGAGGTTTCACCTCTCATATCAGGAAAATTGACAACACTTACAAAAAAAGTAAAATGATAAATGTTGGATAGGCTGCAGCAAGAAGACATATTAGAATACTATTAATGAAGCAGGGAATTGATGAGACAATTTGGAAAAATAATTTGGGACTATGAAAAAAAATGATTAAGCTGTGCATATCCTTTGAGTTGGCCATGTTACTACTAGACTCATATCCCAAATAGAACAAATAAAGAGGAAAATAACCAAAATATATAAAAAATATTGTTGGGACAAATAACCAGAAACTATGAAGTTCCCCATAATTTGGAGAATGGGTAAATCAATTATGGTATATGCATTTAATGAAATTTTATTTTGTCAAAAGAAATGATAAAAATAATGGTTTGAAAGAAATCTTGGAAGATTGTTATTCATTCAAAGAGAAGGAAGCAAAAAACTCATAGGAAAACAATTTATAAAACAAAAACAATACCATAAAGAAAAATAACTTTGAAAGACATAAGAACTCTGATCAATGTGAGGACCAGCCATGAATCAAGGGGACTAGTGATGATGCCTATTATTCCCCTCCGGAAAGAAAGTAATAGAACTAAAATGAAGAATGAGACATATATTTTTTTTTGATAATACCAATACTATAATTTATTTGACTGAATGTTTTTGCTATAAGGTGTTTATTTTTTCTTTCTTTTTCTTTTTCAGTGGGGAAATGCAGTAGAAGGGGGAAGAAAATAAATGCTTATTAATTGAAAAAAATTATTGTTTTCTTAAGAATGTTTTTCTCTACACTACTGCAAATATAATCTAAAGCTTTTTCAACTTAATTGGAAGGAGAGGAAGAAATTTTGTATTATAGTTATAAATTTAAATGCCAGAGAGTAGCTATAAGAGAGTGAACTGTAAAAATTACTTCCAAGTTTACAGGAAACAAAATCCAAGAAAAAAGTAAACAAATAAGTGAGGCATTTCATATCTATCTCTGAATTAATGAAATAAAAATAAAAAGCAAAATGACATGGAAATCTTAACATATGAATTCAAATAAGTTTGAAATCAGAGGCAGTGACAATATTTTGTAGGCTGGACCCATGATTATATATAGATTATAGATAATAAGTAGATTATAATTTTGAAGAGGACAGCACTGAATAAAGATCAGAGAAAGCAGAAATAGAACAATATGATGGGGAATATCAATTATACATACATCCACTGGAGCTCTTTCTCTTTCAAAAGCAGAGCAGCTAACAATGTCTTGATTACCTTGATGATGATGTCATTCTTCAAGAGTTGGAGGAACCAGTGAAAGGATCTGATTCTTCTATACTTAATTTTCCTTAGCAAACAGGAAATATTTACTGAGGTAGAAATGATGGGATCCTAGGAGACTATATTATAATTTTTGGAGTGAAGAATAAATCTAACCACAGTTTGACACAAGATACTGTGAAGGCAAGTTTCTTAAGACTCACAAAGAGATCAGTAGGATAAAAAGAACTAAAATTCTACAGAGGGACGTCAGGTCAGGTGGGAGAAGGAATTCTTAAGGAGGAAAGGGAAACAGCTCTTATGAAAAGGGAAATGGGAAGTTGTGTAAAGAAATCAGTATGGTTGCATTGGGAATTTCTTAGATGTAGATTTTTTTTTAAAGTATGTGCAGAATACTTAAATAAGGGAAGGTAACTTTGGATGAATACATAATTATGGTATGGTCACATAAGAGGATTTTAAGAAGTTCTGAAACTCAAAACAAACAGGAGATAGGGGTAAGCAAAGCTAAAAACAAAACAATGAAAAATAAGGCTCTGTAAATGTAGCAATATATTGTAAAAGAGAAGCCCACCAAAGAAGGGGTAGGATTGGTTATGTGTGGTGTAGGGGATGCTTAGTGCAGTGCCTGGCATATAACAAGGACACAATTAGATCCATTATTAGTTTTTTTGATTACTTGATAATTCACAAAGGAGAGAAGTAGACTATTCAATTTTTACTTTTTTCTGATTTCTCTGCCAGTGCAAATGATTTTTGGAGAAGACAAAACCAAAGTTAGAAAGATAGGTGACTTAGTAGATAGAGCATTTTGTGTAGTCAAAAAGACCTGAATTTAAATCTGATTTCAGTCACTCATTAGCTGTATGATCTTAAGTAAGTCACTTAACCTATTTTTTTTGCCTCATACATTGGAAAAGGAAAGGACAAACCATTTCAGTAACTAAGCAAAAAAAAAAAAGTCCCATATGGAATCACAAAGAGTCTGAGACAAATGAAGCAAGAAAAAGGCAATCATAGCGTAGCTATAACCCAAGAGAAGTTAGGAGACAGTAGAACTTATACATAAATAACTGTCCTTCATCAATTCCAATTAATGAGCTCACATGAACTACTAGGAATTACTAGGGAAAAAACTATAAAATGAAATAATCATGACAAAAAAGATATGCACCTCTCTACATATGAAGTTCATCACTTCTTTAGTCTGGGGGGCTTGTGGCTTTCTATTGCTAATGTAATCTCTGAGGGTTAAAAACACACTTGAAAAGCCTATCTATCTCTTTTAAACAATGATAAAAATGTATTATGTCCTCTGTACAGTCAATCTGTACAGAAATCTATATCTTTATCTATATCTATCTATATAAAAAGGGGGCAGCATTAGTTTATTTTCATTTTTTTTGAGAGAAAGGTTCAGATATGTGATTATATTTCTATAAATAGCAACTCTCTGGGGAATCTACCTTCAACAAATCAAATCAGCAACTTATATTTTTAAGGAATTGCCCATGGTATAAGTAAATAAGTATTAGTAAAGCTAATGTGTCTTTGAGACAGGAACTGAACCCATGCTATGCTTACTTTGATCCCAGTTTTATGCATGATGCCTTTCTTAAATTTAACTTCAAGTGAAAAATCTTACTGGATGCAATGCAGCTGTAATTACTAGATACTTATGTGTGTATATAAGGATAGCCACAGATACAAGGCAGGCCATAAGGCATGATATAATAGATAGTAGGACAGCTCTAATTCAGTAAGGCATACTTTCAAGCTTTGTCTCTAATAAAAATTTGCTTTGTGATGATGGTCAAATAACTTGACCTCTCAGTACTTCAGGCAATTATCTCTCTGAAAACTAAAATATAGAGCAGTTGTGATTTGCACTGGTGGAAAGACTTTCCCATATTAATACCATATAATACTGTATGATAATAAAATCATAGATTTTAAGTTGTAAGAGATTTTATTCCAACTCTGATATATTTTGGCAGAAATACATTTTATTTTTTATTTTAACATTTTATTTTCCCCAATTATAGGTTAAAACACTTATAAAAATATTAAAAAAAATTTTGAGTTCAGATTTTATCCCTTCTCTTCTCTCTCTTTCTCTTTGAGATAGTAAGGAGTCAGATATAGGTTATACATGTTCAATCATACAAAACATTTCCATATTAATTATTTTGTACAAGAAGACTTAAATTAAAAAAAGAATGAAAGAAAGTGAGAAATAGCATGCTTCAGTCTGTATTCAAACAATAGCAGTTCTTTCTCTGGTGGTGGAGAATATATTTCATTATTAGTCCTTTTCGGATTTTCTTGGATCATTATACTATTGAGAATAGATAAGTCATTCAGTTCTTCATCGAACAATATTTTTGTTACTGTATGGCATTCTCCTGGTTCTGTTCACTTTATTTTGCATTAGTTCATGTAAGTCTTTCCAATTTTTTTCTGAAATAACCCTGCTTTTTATTTCTAATAGAACAATAGTATATCATTACAACTATATACCACAGATAGTTTAGCAATTCCTCAATTGATGGGTATTCCTTCAATTTCCAATTCTTAGCCACCACAAAAGAGCTGCTATAAATATTTTTGGTACATATAGGTCCTTTTCTCTCTTTTATGATCTCTTTGGGATATAGGCTTAGTTGTGATATTGCTGAATCAAAGAGTATGCACAGTTTTATAACCTTTGGGTACAGTTCCAAATTGCTCTCCAGAATGCCAAATTTCCACATTTTAGAAATGAGAAAACTGAGTCTCAAAAATATGTAATCATTTGTCCAAGAGAATATAGGTAGAAAGTGGCAAAGCACAGTATGTATGCCAAATGATGCTTTAGCAAGATCCTACAAAGAGCTTTAGCAATAAGAAAAGAAAAAGAAATTAAAGGAGTTAGAATAGGCAGTGAGTAAATAAAACTATCACTTTTTGCAAATGATATGATGATTTGCTTAGAGAACCCTAGAAAATCATTCAAAAGCCTACTAGAAGTTTAACAAGTTATAGAATATAAAATAAACTCACAGAAATCATTAGCATTTCTATATATTACTGACAAAGCCCATCAACAAGAGATAGAAAGAGAAATCCCATTTAAAATTATTGTAGACAAAATAAAATACTTGAAGATCTACCTGCCAAGACAAACCCAAGAACTACATGAACATAATTACAAAGCACTTCTTAGACAAATAAAGAGTTAGATCTAAACAACTGGAAAAATATCCATTGTTCATGGCTAGGCTGAGCTGATATAATAGAAATGACAATTCTGCCTAAATTGGTCTACTTGTTCAGTGTCATACCAATCAAACTGCCAAAACATTTTTTAATAGAACTAGAAAAGATAATAACAAAATTCATCTGGTAGGACAAAAGGTCAAGAATATCAAGGAAATGAATGAAAAAAATTACCAAGGATGGTGGCTTAGCAGTATCAAACTTAAAACTCTATTATAAAGTGGAAATCATCAAAACCATCTGGTAACTAAGTGACTAAGAAATAGAGTGGTAGATCAGTGCAATAGATTAGATATACATGATAAAATAATCAAGGTCTATAGTAATGTAATGTTTGATAAACCACCAAACTCCAGCTTCTGGAATAAAAGTTCACTATTTGACAAAATTTCTAGGAAAACTAAAAAATAACATATCAGAAACTTGGGATAGACTTATATCATATACAGTCTACCAAAATGAAATAAAAATGGGTACATGGTTTGGGCATAAGAGATGGTACCATAAACAAATTAGGAGAACAAGGGATAATTTACTTATAAGATCTTCAAAGAAGGGAAGAATTTATGACCAAAGAATAACTAGAGAACATTATGAAAGGCAAAATGGACTTTGATTACATTAAATTAAAAAGGTTTTGCACAAACAAAACCAGCAGAAACAAGATTAAAAAGGAAGTATAAAGCTGGGAAAAATATTTATAACCAGTGTTTTTGATAAAGGTCACATTTCTAAAATATATAAAGAATTGTGTCAAATTTATAAGAATATAAGTCTTTCCCCAACTGATAAATGGTCAAAGGATATGAACAAACAATTTTCAAATGATGAAATTAAAGCTATCTACAGTTATATGAAAAAATGCTCTAAATCATTATTGATTAGAGAAATGCAAGTTAAAACAACTCTGAGTTACTCCCTCATACCTCTCAGATTGACTAAGATGACAGGAAAAGATAATGATAAACCTGGGAGGGAATGTGGAAAAACTGGGACACTGAAACATTGTGGTGGTGAGGTGAAATGATCCAACCACTTTGGACAGCAATGTGGAATTATACCCAAAGGACTATAAAACTCTGAATACCCTTTGACCCAGCAGTGTCAATACTGAATCTGTATCCCAAGGAATTCATAAAGGAGGGATAAGGATGCACATGTGCAAAAAATTTGTAGTAGTTCTTTTTGTGGTAGCAAAGAATTGGAAAATGAGTAGGTACCCATAAATTGGGGAACAGATTAATAAATTGTAAAGTATGAAGATAATGGAATATTATTGTTCTACAAAAGATGATGAACAAGCTGATTTTAGAAAGGTTTGGAAAGATTTACATGAACTGATGCTGAGTGAAACAAGCAGAACCAGTAATACATTGTACACAATAACAGCAAGAATGTACAATGATCAAGTATGAAAGACTTGGTTCTTCTCAGTGGTTCAGTGATCCAAGGCAATCCCAATAGATTTTGGACAGAAAATGCCATCTGCATCCAGAAAAAGAACTATGGAGACTGAATGTAAATCAACATATGCTAAGTTCACTTGTTCTTTTTTAAATCTCTCCCATGGTTTTTCTTTTTGCTCTGATTTTTCTCTCCCAACATGATTCATGTTGTATTTTTAATATTTGATGCATTTTAATAAATAAATTTAATAGAAAAAATTAAAAAAACAAGATTCTACATCTTTGGATGCTGCATCTTCCCAACCTAGTGTCATACCTCATCCAGTTCTTCACTTGAAAGAGCCAGGCCCAACCTAGCTCTGGATTAACATTTGCCATGTTTCTAACTTTCACTTCCCCAGTAGAATCAAGCACTATTTGACAATGTGTAGCTGCATATGAATAGATCATGTCAGGCTGAGCAGCCTTGACTGTAGGTTAGTGAAAGAAAACTCACCTAAATCAATTTTATTTAGTTTGGCCCAGAGTGTGCCTAGCATCCTATCCAACCATGCTGTAGGATAAGGGTTATCAAACTATTTTTCCATGGACCAAATCCATAAGATTCTCAAAAAGAATTTTATTTTAAAATATACAAAACATATATCAAACAAGTTTTGGCCCTCAGATTTCAATTGAGACCTGCTCTAAGATAATAAGATCTAACCAGCCTGTGATTTGTTTGATTTCCCCTGTTGCCAAGCAGTATTTCCTTCTATTCCTATGTTACTTCTTATTCTTTTCTCCCTATAACTTCATTTAATTTTTTTAGATTAAGCATACCATTCTTCTAAACACATTTCCATATTTGTCATGTTGCACAAGAAAAATAAAATCAAAAAGGTAAAACACAAGAAAGAGGAAAAAAACAAGCAGGCAAATAGCAATACCAAAAAAGGTGAAAATATTATGTTTTGATTCACATTCAGTCTCCATAGTTATTTTTCTGGATGTGAATAGCTCTATCTCAAATCTATTGGAATTGCTTTCAATCATCTCACTATTGAAAAGAGACAAATCCATCACAGTTGATCATCATTTCACCTTGTTGCTGCTCTGTACAACGTTCTCTTGGTTCTATTCATTTCACTTAGCATCAGTTTATTTATGTTTTTACTGGCTTTTCTAAAATCAGAATGTTCATCATATTATAGAATAACATAATATATATACAATAATTCATTAGATTAGAATAGAATATATAATTATATATAACATTACATTATATATTATATATACATTAGAATATATGATAATATATACATTACACTTATATAACATAATTTATTCAGCCATTCTCCAACTGATGGGCATCCATTCAATATATATTTCCTTACCACCACAAAAAGGCCTGCTACAAACATTTTTTCACGTGTGGGTTCTTTTCCCTTTTTTATGATCTCTTTGGGATATCAAACTCAGTAGAGACACTGCTGAATCAAAGGGTATGCACAGTTTTATAGCCCTTTGGACATAGTTCCAAAATGCACTCCAGAATGGTCGGGTCATTTCACAACTCCACCAACAATAAATTAGTGTCCTAGTTTCCCCACATCTCTTCCAACATTTATCATTATGTTTCCTGTCACTTTAGCCAAAGTGAGAGGTGTGTAGTTTTACTACTTTTTTCTTAATCCAAGACAATAATAAAATGCATACTACAACTAAAATTAGAAAGGAAAGACAAACTACTAACCTGTGCCTCCACCCACAATTCCTGAAACTACATAGATCCAAAGCCCATTTCCTGGTTACCACTCCCCTATATGGCTGGTGTTGCCCTGTAAGAATGTAAACATTTTCAGAGCAGAACTACTTCACTTATATATTTGAATCACTTATATTTAGGACTGTGCCTAACAAATAGCAGATGGTTGATAAATGTTTGCTGACTGATAGAACATGCTGATAAAAGGGTTATCTATAATTCTGACTTAATTCATGGAATTGAATTTTAAATTTTAAATCTCAAAGGAAGAGTTTCCTTTAATGTTTAATATTAATTTTGTGTGAATTAAACACTACTTTTGACATGTAAAGAGTAGAAAGAAGACTATAGAAAGAACTGATTTTTTTAACACATGATTTGTTTTCTAAGAAGTCTATATATATATGCATATTATACATGCACACTTACATAAACAAATTAGTTTTAAAATTCTCTATTTGTATCTCCTACCATTTTTTTTGTTCTATTCATTTTCTTTTTAAAAAATGCTACTTAAGAGTTGGTGTTTTTGTGCCTGAAGAACTATAAAATCACATACCCTTTGATCTAGCCATACCATGCTAGGTCTGTATCTCAAAGAGGTAAAAATGAAGAGAAAAAAGAACCTATTTCTACCAAAAAAAAAAATATAGCAGCACTTTTTGTGGTGGCTAAGAATTGTAATTTGAGGGGATGTCTATCAACTGGAAAAGCCGAACAAGGTGTGGCATATGATTGTAATGGACTATTACTGTTACAAGAAATGACAAACAGGATGATTTCAGAAAATCTTAGACTCAACATGAATTTATACAAAGTGAACTGAGCAGAACCAAGAGAACATTGTACATAGTTACAGCAATATTTTATGATGAGAACTATGAAGGATTTACCTATTTTCAGCAATACAATGATTCAAGAAAATCTCAAAGGATTCATGATGAAAATCTGATGCTATCTGCCTCCCAAGAACTCATGCCTGAAGCATACTATTTTTATTCTCTGAATTTCTTTATTTCTTCCTTCCTCCCTCACCTTTATCCTTCCCTCCCATGCTCCTTCCCTTCTTTATTCCCACCTTTTCTTCTTCCTTTCTTCTTCAATTTATCTTTCTTCCTTTCTTCTTTCTTTCATCTTCCTTCCTTCCTTTCATCTTCCTTCCTTCCTTCATTTCTCCTTCCCTCTCTCTCTTCTTCCCTTTCTTCCCCCCTTTCCTTCCTTGCTTCCTTCTCTCCCCGCTTCCTCCTCTCTTTCTCCTTCTTTTCTTTTCTCCCTCCTTCCCTCCTTCTTTTACTTCACTACCTCCTTCCTTCCCTCCTTCGCTCCCTATCTCTTCCTTCCTTCCTTCCTTCCTTCCTTCCTTCCTTCCTTCCTTCCTT
>JAJPUD010000017.1:810295-830494 GCA_023553655.1 Myrmecobius fasciatus | reverse complement strand
TCCTTCCTTCCTTCCTTCCTTCCTTCCTTCCTTCCTTCCTTCCTTCCCTCCCTTCCTTCCCTTCCATTTTTTCCTTCTTTACTTCCATTTTTCCTTCCTTCCTTCCTTCCTTAATTTTTTCTTTCTTTTTTATATAGAGTTTGCCTCAGATACTGAACTGACACCCAATCTCTCTACTGCAGGCATTTTTGTCTGGCTATACACCATGGTAGAATACCCTCTTTCCCCTTGGAACCCCAACATTCCTGGCTTCCTATAAGTTCCAACTAAAATCCCATCTTTTACAGAAGTTTTCTCCAAACTCTCTAAATCTTATTGATTTCCTCCTTCTTAATTATTTCCTTTTATCATTGTTTTGCATATATTTGTTTCTATGTTTTCTCCTTCATTAGCATGTAAGCTACTTGAGGTCCTCTCTTTTTGTATTTCCAGCACTTAACACAGTGCCTGGCACATGGTAGATGGTTAATAAAAAATTTATCAAATGAATGAATAGCTACAGGTGTAAGGAAAGATCAAATATATTAAGGGAAGTCATCAATTATAGAGGAAAACAATTAACAGTTAAAATAATATAAGATCTCCATTTGCATTGTAATCTAGTTAGACCATGGGATGATCTCCTATTCTTATTTCATTCACTCTTATTTATATATTATATTATATTATATTATATTATATTATATTATATTATAATTTATCATATTATATCATATTATACTATGACTACAGTTTGAGGGCAGGGTCAGTGGTCAAAATAAGATGTTCTCTTGGCAGCTAAATAGTGCAGTAGAGATAGTATGAGGTCTGAAGTCAGGAAGACCTGAATTCAAATCTACACTCAAATATTTACTAACCAAATAACCCTGAACAAGTCCTTATCTGAAAAACAAGGATAATTATATCATCTGTCTTCCAAGTTGTTAGGAAGATAAAATAAGATAATAATTGTAAAGCTCTTAGCACAGTGCCTGGTACATAACACTATATACACATTGGCTATTATCATTATTATTATTATTTATATAAAATGTTATTCTTTGGTATTTCAACAAATGTAGACCTTCAGATAATATTAAATTTACATTAAACAATTGGAATGTAGAAAATAAAATTCACTTCTCCAATTTTTCCAATTTTGGAAGGCATTATTTTCCCCTCCAAATCAATAAATGGATAATTACTGAAAACTTCTGAGAGAAAAATTCTTTAGCAACATTGTTAATACCTAGTAAGGACATTGCATTTGGAGCCAGATGATCTGGGTGCAAATCATGACTTTTAGCTGCTTATCAACTATGTGACCTTGAACAATGGAAAAACTTTCCTGGATCATCATTTCCTCATTTACACAATGAGAAGATTGACTTTGGCCTCTAATATCCCTTCTATCATTGAATTTTCACTATATAATCCACATATGTAGCTCATTTGATCTAGTCCTCAGCCATTTTAAGAAAATTCAATGTAATCACAATTAACATATTAGGATAAAATCTTTCTGCCCCAGGTATCTCCTGCCCTTAACTCAAGCTTAGTCTAGTCCTACCACAGCCATTTTCTACTGCTTTTATCTTCCATGTTCTGCACAAGTTTAATAATCTATTTAGAAAATCTCCAAACCAAGTATTTATTATGTCAAAGACTGTGCTCAAAACTGGTAATTTAAAGAAAGACCAAAACATGTTTCATGCTCTCAAGAAGCTCTTTAAAAGTATGGATTTTTTTTTGCCTTTCTTTCTATATAAACATAACTTTGTCCCATCTCTAACAAGGGAGGACAACATGCAAATCTTGTTTATTGTTATTGTCATTGTTGTGGTTGTTCTTAAGTCATTTCAGTGATATTCAACTCTTTATGACTTCATTTTGAATTTTCTCGGCAAAGATACTGGCGTGGTTTGCCATTTCCTTCTCCAGTTCATTTTTACAAATGAAGAAACTGAGGCAAATAACTACATACCAAAAAAAGATAAGAAAGAAAAATTGAAAATGATTTTTAGAGATGGCATTATCCTTAAAGAAGATTTAGAAATGCTTCTAAGAAAGCTGAGCTAAAAGCTCACTAAAAGGTTTCTAATGGAAGGTAAGTTAAAAGTTCACTAACCACTGAGACTTGAAGGAAGTCAGAGGCATAGGTAAGGAGGAAGAAAATTCTAGGCAGTGGAACCAGTGAAAATTCAGAGAAAGGAGATGGAATGTTCTGTGCTAGGAACCATTAAAGAAACCAATGTTGCTAGATCCTAATGTGATACAGTAAGGAGTAAGAAGCCTGGAAAGGTAGGAGGGAACAGGTTTGTAAAGGATTTTAGAAGTAAAATAAAATAAAGAAAATATCATAAATAAGTAAAACAATATTAATGACAGCCTAACGAAAAAGAGAAAAGCAGTCTGAGAAGCAATATTCCGTCTTAAATTTTTTGCCCAGATTTCTTTACCCTTACTGCATGATTCTCCTTAATCCCTGAGAACTTGTGCTATTTGGCATTGCAATGGAAAATGAGAATTCCTCTTGGCTTTCATCCAATCTCAGCTTTCCTTATTGAAAGCCACTACAAACAGCTTAACAAAGCCTAATTAAATGCACTGAACAACTCAAATATCCATATAATTACCACAAAGCTTACATAATTACATACATTCTTTTACCAGTTGATTGTTTTTTCTTCATACAAATGGAAAGATGTCTGAAACAGAACCTCCCATCTTGCTCTATTGTTGCCCTGAGTTTATCTGATTAATCTGAAGATTGTATTGAAAATGCTGCAATTAAATATTTCAATCAAATGGAATTAGGTTATGAAATGTCTTTTTTTTTTTTAAAGAAAACTTTTGGTTTCTGACAGAGCAAATAAATCTCGAAATGGAAAAGTTGATGCTGATCACTTCTATTTTTCTCTGTTATTTATTACATGTTATGAATGGATTGTCAGTCTTTAAATAGATCATAGGCATAATGATAAAGAAAAATGGTAAAAGAAGGTCTCTAGCATAAGACTTAGGTCAATGGCTTTACCAAATATATAATAGTTCTCTTTTGTAGGAGTCTTTCAGCTCAAAATGTATTTTATAATTTTAAATCTTTACTGAATTTCTCAGTGTACCTAGCATGAAAGGCAGAACTACCCCCCCACACCACACACATACATGTGTGTATTTATGTGCATTATATTGGTCATTCATATATGCTTATATATGTGTCATTCATTGCACAATTAAAAATGAAGAGTTAAAAAAAATGTTCCAAACACTATTTTTTTAAAAAAAAAAGTTTTTGTTTTCCTTCATTTCGTCTAAAATATGATCTGATTGGCATGGAGCAAGCCAACTCTCTACCTCTGCAGGTGGAGATGCAATGAAATATAGAGAATATTAATGTCTTTTTTCTAAATTAATATACAACTTGTCAGTATGCTTATATATATATATACACATGTACATATATAGATATGTATGTATGTAGGTGTATATATATATATATATACATTATATATATAAATAAATAAATTTTGTGGTCTCCATTTCTATTTGAATTTGACACCATTGGTCCAGATCATTGAAAGTTCTCATAATCTCCCTAGGGTCACACACTAATATGTGTCTGAAGATAAATTTGAACTCAGTTCTTCTTAACTTCAAGACTAGTACTTTATTTAGGACTTTCTAGTTGCCTTCTCTTTTAAGGCTCATTTCCACTTTGTGGGATTTATCTTTTTTTTTTTTTTTTGCTTTTTGCTGGGGCAATTGGGATTAAGTGACTTGCCCAGGGTCACACAGCTAGGGAATGTTAAGTGTCTGAGATCAAATTTGAACTCAGGTCCTCCTGACTTCAGGGCTGGTGCTCTATCCACTGTGCCACCTAGCTGCCCCGGGGTTTATCTTTACATACCAATTAAAAGGTATATAAGTCTCTTTTATTAGAAAGCAAGATTTTTATTTTTAATAGCATTGATTGAAGACCTAGTTCTGAGGGTGGAGCCAATATGGCAGAATAAAGTCAGGAAGCGGCTCAAGTTCTCCCAGTTTCCCTTGAAAACAACATGAAAACAAGCCTCTGAACAGTGTCTGATGGATTAAAACCAGCTCAAGACAGACTGGGGTAAAAGGCTGTTCAGTCCAGCATATCATCAACTCCGACCCTCAGTTCTGGGTCAGCAGAGGAACAAATCAGTGGGGCAGCCTCCAATCCCAGCTCAAAAGACAAACTCTGGGAAGCCAGGCTATTTCCTGAACAGAGTAGACAAAACTAGCCCCTACAATCCAAGGGATTCCTGTGCTTAAAGTCAAGGCTCAGAGCTGCACAGAAAACTTGAGACAGCAACCCCTTTACCCCAGAAGCAGAGCTCAACCATAAAAGTAAAGCAAGAAAGAGAGAGAAAGAGAGAGAGAGAAAGAGAGAGAGAGAGAGAGAGAGAGAGAGAGAGAGAGAGAGAGAGAGAGGAAATACCAAAAGAAAAGGAAAGAAAATGAGCAAGAAACAGAAAAGAATCTTGACCATAGAAGGCTTCTATGGTGACAGGGCAAACCAAAACAGAAACTCAGATGAGGACAGGCTATCCACAGAAGAAATCTCAAAAAAACGAGATAAATTGGTCTCAAGTCCAAAGAGGCTGGTTGGAAATACCCATAAAAGACTCCAAAAGGCAAATAAGAGAGGTAGAAAAAAATGAGAAAAGAAATAAGAGGTATGCATGAGACAGTCGAGTTTGGAAAAGGATGGAAAAAAATTGTCTGAGGAAAACAACACCTTAAATAATAGAATAAACCAAATGGGAAAAGAGATACTGAAGATAACTGAAGAAAATCCTACATTAAAAAATAGAACAGAGCAAATGGAAGCTAATGACTTTGTGAAGCAGCAAGAATCAGTCAAAAAAAAACCTAGAAAGAATTAAAAAATGGATGAAAATGTGAAATACCTCATTGGCAAAATGGCAAGCCTAAAAGACAATTTAAAAATTATTGGCCTACCTGAGGGTGATGACCAAAAAAAGAACATTCTATAATAGAATTCTAAAAGAGGTCATTAAGGAAAACTGCCCCAATATTTTAGAAGCAGAGAGAAATATTCATTGAAAGAAGCCACTGACCTTCTCTGGAAAGAGATGGCTCACAGAAAACCCCAAGGAATATTTGTCATTCCAAACTCCAAAAAGTATAATCGCAAGGGAAAAATAGTCCAAACTGTCAAAAACAATTAAAATACCAAGGAGCAACAGTCAGGATTACTCAGGGTTTGGCAGCTTATACAATAAAGGATCAGAGGGTCTGGAATCCCATATTTCAGAAGGCAAAGAACCTGGAGTTACAACCAAGAATTAACTACCCAGAGAGATTCAATGAAGTAATACATTTTCAATAATTTCTATAGAAAAAACCCAATATCAAAAAAGCCCATCAGCAAGACATAGAAAGAGAAATTCCATTTAAAATTACTATAAACAAAATAAAATACTTGGGGGCCTACCTCCTAAGAAAAACCCAGGAACTATATGAACACAATTATAAAACACTTCTCACACAAATAAAATCAGATCTAAACAACTGGGAAAATATCAATTTTTCAGGCTAGGCCAAGCTAATAAAATAAAAACGACAATTCTGCTTCAATTGGTCTACTTGTTCAGTGCCATTCCAATCAAACTGCCAAAACATTATTTTACAGAACTAGAAAAAATAATAACAAAATTCATCTGGAAGAACAAAAGGTCAAGAATATAAAGGGAGTTCATGAAAAAAAAATACAGAGGATTGTGACTTAGCAGTAACAAACCTAAATCTATATTATAAAGCAGGAGTAAACAAAACCATTTGGTACTGACTAAGAAACAGAGTAGTAGAACAGTAGAATAGATTAGATATATATGATACAGTAAACAAAGCCTAGAGTAATCTGGTATTTTATAAATCCCCAAACTCCAGATTCTGGAATAAGAACTCAGTATTTGACAAAAATTGCTGGGAAAACTGAAAAAATAATATGTCAGAAACTTGGTATAGACCTACATCTCATACCCCAAATCAAAATAAGGTCAAAATGCATACATGGCTTAGGTATAAAGAATGATATCATAAACAAATTAGGAAAACAAAGGTTAATTTACTTATCAGATCTTTGGAGAAGGGAGGAATTTATGACCAAAGAAGAACTAGAGAACGTTATAAAAGGCAAAATAGACAACTTTGATTACATTAAAGTTTTTGTACAAACAAAACCAACAGAAACAAGATTAAAAGGGAAGTACAAAGCTGAGGAAAAAAATCTTTATAGCCAGTATTTCTGATAAAGGTCTTATTTCTAAAATATACAAAGAATTATGTCAAATTTATAAGAATACTAGTCATGACCTAATTGTTAAATAGTCAAAGGATATGAACAATTTTCAGATGATAAAATTAAAACCATTTATAGTTATGTGAAAAAATGCTCTAAATCACTATTGATTAGAGAAATGCAAATGAAAATAACTCTGAGGTACTATCTCACACTTCTCAGATTGACTAAGATGATAGGAATAGATAATAATGAATGCTGGAGGGGATGTGGGAAAACAGGGACACTGATACATTGTTGGTGGAACTGTGAACGGATCCAACCATTCTGGAGAGCAATGGAGAACTGGGCCCAAAGGACTACAAAACTGTCCATTCCCTTTGGCTCAGCAGTGCCATTACTGGGTCTGTACCCCAAGGAAATCATAAAGGAGGAAAAGACCCACATGTGCAAAAATGTTTGTAGTAACTCTTTTTGTGATAGAAAATAATTGGAAAAGGAGTGAATGCCCATCATTTGGGGAATGGCTAAATAAGCTGTGGTACATGAAGATAATAGGATATTATTATTCTATAAAAATGATTTAAAAAAAGCTGATTTTAGAAAGGCCTGGAAAGATTTATATGAATTGATGCTGAGTGAAACAAGCAGAATCAGGAATACATTGTGCAGAATAATAGCAAGAATGTGTGATGATCAACTATGAAAAGCTTGGTTCTTCTCAGCAGTTCAGTGATAAAAAGCAATCCCAATGGACTTTGACGCTATCTGCATTCAGAAAAAGAACTAAAGAGACTGAATGTAAATCAACACATGCTATATTCACTTCTTTTTTTGTTTGTTTTATAACTCTCCCATGATTTTTTCCTTTTTGCTCTGATTTTCCTCTCCCAAAATGATTCTTAAAGCAATGAGTTTTAAAAATAAATAAACTTACTGCAATAAAAATAAAAATTTTAATAGTATTTTATTTTTCCAAATAAATTCAAAAATATTTTTCAACATTCACCTCTGCAAAACTTTGTGTTCCAAACTTTTCTCCTTCTCTCTCTTCCACCTCCTTGAACAGGACAGTAAGCAATTCAATAAAGATTAAACATATACAACTTTTCTAAAAATATTTCCATATTTATCATGCTATGCAGGAAAAATCAGATGAAAAAGGAAAAAAAAACACAAGAAAGAAAAAAAAAGCAAATAACAATCAAAAGGTGAAAATACAATGCACTGATGCACATCCAGTTTCCATAGTTCTCTCTCTGGATGTGAATGGAACTTTCCCTCTCAAGTCTATAGAAATTGCCTTGAATCATCGCAGAATGTAATCTTTTTTAAAAGCAGTGGCTTGTCTTTTTTTTTCCCCTTTTTAATCTTTAGTATCACCAGGGCTATGCACACTGTCAGGAACACAGAAGGCATTTTTAAAAATAAAATGTTATTTGACTTACTGATTAATAGAAAGTAAATGATTAATAAATGTTTGTTGACTGTTGATTGATTAGTTGGAAGAACCAAAAATCTCCTCTGACTGTTATTAAGGACTTTCTTCTATTGCTAGAAAAAATGGAAAAATAAATTACCCAGTAGGTGCTCAGTAAATTCTTGTTGAATTAAATCATTTGGATGCTATTTTGCAATTTTGGATCATTTGAGCTACTTTAATAAATAAAGGATGATTTGTAATTATAGCCAAGTACTGAATACAGATGAATACAGATGCTCTCTTCACAATTCTGTCTTCCAGTCTCCGAAGCAATAGAGTAAAGTTAGTATCTTTAATTACATTGCTATGAATGAGAAACACACCATATTGTAATATGTAGAGTATAATGTGGAATGCTGGACTTGTCAGGAAGATCTGAGTTTGAATTCAGTCTTAAAGTCACTTGGGACTATCTTCCTCAACAAATTGGGGATAATATTAGTACTTATCTTGCAGGGTTTTTCTGACAATTAAATGAGATTGAATTTGAAAATTCCTTTGTAAAACTTAGCTATATAATACTCTTGTTGTTTAGTCTCTTTAGTCATGTCTGACTCTTCATGATTCCATATGAAGTTTTCTTTGCAAATAAAATGAATTGTTTGTTATTTTCTTTTTCAGTTCATTTTACAAGTGAGGAAACTGAGACAAATAGGGCCAAGTGACTTACCCAGAGCTACACATCTAGAAAAGTGTCTGATGCCAAATCTGAACTCACACAGATGAGCTATTTTGACTCCAGAGCTGACCCTCTATCCACCTCACTAGCCAATGGCATAAGCTATGTAATACTAGCTATTTTAATGATTTTGCTGTGTATACAGGAAACGATATCCAATGTAAGGAAAATTAGGCCTCTGAAGGAAAAGCATTGCATGTATATGTATGTGTATAATGTATTAAAACAAAAGTATTTGTTAATGGGATATATATGGGAATATGGTGAAGCTCAAATTAGGTAATAACTGTAAAGCAATAGTGTCAAACTCAGACAGAAGGGGAGTATTAAACTTTTTACAAAGGTCCCTGCTGCTGAATATTGACTTAGTTTTCAAAAGTGATGTTATCTATGTTTCATAGCAGCTAAAAATTATTTGGTTAAATATTTCCCATTATATTTTAATCTTGCTTAGGCCTCACTTGGTCTAAGTACTATTTCATGTCTATGACACAAAGTCCTTTGCAAACCTTAAAGCCTATACATTTGCCATTATTATGATTTTTATGATTAGCTTATAGCCCTCCAACCTCCAGGTTGGTGATGACTTCTTTCCCTGAGCCTTCTACTGCATTCCTGCTGAGCACAAGTAAAACTTATAAAACAATTCAAAGATATGCAGGGAAATGTTTAATAACTTGATTGATATACATACTTTTAGATTTCATCTGCATTATTTGTTCAGTTCTTTCCGTTGTGTCTGATTCTTCATAACCCTATTTGGAGTTTTCTTGGGAAAAATACTGTGGTTTGTCATTTACTTCTCCAGCTCATTTTGCAAATAAGAAACTGAGGCAAATAGGGTTCAGTGAAGGTTACACAGCTAATAAGTGTCTGAGACCAGTTGTGAACTGTGGAAGAAGAGTCTTCCTCACTCCAAGCTAGTTATTCTATCCACTACTCTAGCTAGCTGCATTATTTACCCTTCTTTAAATCTAGACAATCATTCAAAACAATAAATCAAGTGTTGATTTGTAGACTGATGGTACCTGAGGTATAAGTGCTCACGCAGAAAATTTAACAACCTCCATTTGTTCAATCCAATCAATACTCTCCGTGATGGCTTCAGGCCCCCATGCCCTCTGTCTCTCCCTCACTCCAATATACAGGTTCTTGTTTGCTTGAGGACCAGTTTAAGTATAGATGATTTAAGATCCTGAGGTTTCAATCAGTTAACTCACAGCAGAAGCAGCCCTGAATCTGGTGTCTGTGTTAAAGAAATGAGGCACCTACAATTCATGATGGAATAAGCAATGAACTTGGAGTCAGAAAGATCTGAGTTTAAATCTGAAATGAGACATCTATTAGCTGTGTGACTCTGGGCACATAATTGAACTTCTGTCTCTCAGTTTCCTCAACTCTAAAATGGGGATAATAATAGCACCTAATTCCCATAGTTATGGGCAGGAAAGTAAATTCATTGTGTTGTTGAGTCACTGCAATCATTTTCAATTCTTCATGACCCCATTTGGCAAAGATACTGGAGTAGTGTGCTATTTTTTCAACTCATTTTACAGATGAGGAAACTGAGATAATCAGGCTTAAATGACTTGTCTAGGAACATACTGCTAGTGTTTGAATCCAGATTTGAGCTCAGGACTTCCTGACTCTTAAGATTTTCCTGTCATTCTGTGTTTACTAAGTACCTGTACAAGACATTTAAATGGCTCTCTATTCACTGCGTCACCTGGCTGAGGCAAATAAGATAGAAAATGTTTTCACTGTGGTCTTTAACAAACAATTATATTCTAGAAATTTGTTTGCTTTTATCCATTATTTTATACTATATATTGGTCACAGTAGGTTGTATGAAGTCTCAGATTGGAAATTAAACTAGAAATTCACCTTGGGAAGCTAGGTGTACTTGTCAATATGTTCTCATCAGGTGGAAAGATCCCCTGAAATCCTGGCACTTTCTATGATGCTCAAGATCATTAATTCTGGTACAAAGTCATCATTGTCATCTTCTATTCATGGAAATATGAATTATCTCGATGGGATAAAGCCTAATATTGAAGTTCCTTGAATAGGTGAAGATATTAACAACAATATTGAGAGAGAGGAGAGACAGAGTCAGAGAAAGAGACAGAGACAGAGAGAGACAGGCAGGCATCAAATGTGCTTGTGATTTCTATTTTGCAACCACCTTTACAGGGATTAATAATTGAATTCACAGATATCCTAACGTATCTAACGTGCCAGAGATGGGTCCATTTCACATTATCCCTATCATCAAGACAAGGAAAGTAAAGTGACAATGAAAGTCAGATCCTGGCACTGGGAAGAAATGGATCAGAACCACACCTGTCTCCCAAAATCTCAGTACCTTGTTGATTCCCTGATAGCATCTTGCTTGAAATTATTTTCAGGATTCATAATACAGCTTCACCAAAGTAAAGAAAGGCAAATAATTTAAAAAAGAATGTCTTTTTGATTGTAGAATCAAGAATTCAGTATTTTCCCTTTAAAAAGCACTATTGGAGAACTAAAATTCCTAATGTAGGAATTTTACCTATTGTTAGCCAAATTATAGACTTTTTCTTTCCTGCCCTTCAGTATTTATTGAGTACCAATTCTAGGCAATATTTTGGGAGATCTCAATGACAAGCAGATCTGCCCCCTATAATGCTATTATAAAGCAAGATCTGTTTTGTTAACAAGACTTATTTTCCATTTCTATCTTATAATGAGCAAGATGCCTACATAAAGTTCAGAAACCACATTTTGTAAATAGGGTAGCTAGGTAGTTGGGCCTGAAGTCAGGAAGACTCATCTATGTGAGTTTAAATCTGGCCTCAAATACTCACTAGCTATGTGAACCAAGGCAAGTCACTTGGGCTTGTTTCCTCATCTGCAAAAATGAGCCAGGGAAGAAAATGGCAAACCACTCCAGTATTTTGCCGAACCTAAATGGGATCCTAAATAGTTGGATGTTACTGGAACAACCCAACAACAGCAACACAATTTGTTAACAGGGCAGCTTAAATGGAAAAAAAAAGTCAATGTGACAGAGTAGAAAATAGGCATTTAAATCCCACTTTGATACTTAGTTCCATTACTGCTAATAAATGATTGTTTGGTCTTCATTGTTGAAGAAGACCATGACATCACAGAAGTGACACTGTGACATGCAAGTGGATTGGATTTAAGTGAGGGAGGACTGTGCAAGGTCACCTGCCTCACTTTTCCCTCCAAGGTTTCCTCAATGCAAGTGACAGTAAAGAAGAAATGGTGTCATCGTTCCTGAGAGATCTTAGGACCATTACAGATTTTCAATCTAAGTTGCAGCTGAAACCTTCTATATATTTTATATCCTCCAGTGAAAGTGAGGTCTTTGAGAGAAGGAACTAGCTTCTATTTGTTTTTATAGGAAGTATCACGATGCTTGTCCATTCATTCATTCTTATTTATGTGATCTTAGGCAAACATGGGAGGACTTAGTTTCCTCATCTATAAAATTAGATGATCTCTTATATTCAATGGAATATTGTGTTTAAGGGTCATTTAGGGTCTTATAAAAGATATATATGTCCACACATAGAGTGTGGATATATATATATATATATGTATATGTATATGTACATATACATACCTTTTAAAAGACCCTAAATGACCCTTAAACACAATATTCTATTATATGTAACAGCCCTGGCTTCTCAGAGAACAAAACTGATGGCCCAGAAGCACTGGCAATGGAGGCTGAGGGATTCAATGACTTTCTTAATGTCTCACAGCTGCTAGATAGCACAACTAGGATTCTAGATGCTTTGACTGTAAATCTGATATGCAAATTTGGCCAATCAGCTAACTTGTTTGGGTCTCGATTCTCTATATGAAAAAAAAAAAGGATATTAGAACTAGATGGAGCCTAAAGTCCCTTCCAGGGTAAAATTCTATTGATGTGTGAGTTTCTGTATTTAGGTCCTCCTTTCTGTAGAAAACTTAGCCTACTAGGCAAGATGAAGAATTCTGGTCATATTTGTTCTAGGTTTTCTTTTCCCCTCTTCCTTTTTCAATAATGATGCTCAGCCTCTAGTCATAGACCTGTAGGCAAATTTTGTATACAAGTCACACTTCCCCACTGTTTTGTTATGCCCAAATTTGCCTCTACTAAACATTAAAATAAGTCTTTTGTCTATGAATAACAGTTAAAGTCTTATTTAATCTTCCCAAAATCCATCTTGATGGAAAAACACTGTCCTAAATGTGATAAAAGGAGCATGTGGAATAAAAAAGAAAAAGAAAGGGAAAATAATGATGCAATCACAAGTAAGGTGAGTTGTCTTTGCAGACATCATAGCACAATGGAAAATCACAAGTTACAGTGCAGCTGCTCCATATAGCTGCTCACACACTGGGAGTAACATTTTCATCTCTATAGTTAGAGCCATTGTTGTTGTAATTCAGTCATTTTAGTCATGTAGAACTCTCCATGACCCCTATTTTGGGGTTTTCTTGGCAGAGATACTGGAATGCTTTGCCATTTCCTTCTCCAGTTCATTTTATAGATGAAGAGCTGAGGTAAAGAGAATTAAGTGACATACCCAGAGTCACACAGCTAGTAAGTGTTTGAGGCTGGTTGTACGATCCTAGCAAAGTCATTCAACTACTAGATAAGTATATACACTAGGACTCATCAATAAAAAAAAAATCAATGGATTAAGACATGATTTTATTGGTACAAAGTCCCAGCAAAAAAAATCCATCTTCCAATGCTTCCTAAACAGTTCCATCTCTGCAACTTGTAGAAAGTTTTCTGGAGGGCACTAAGAGCTTAAGTGACTTGATCAGGTGAGACAGAGGAAAGGTGGAACTTGAACCCAATTATTTTTAACTGGGTTTTCTTCTCTTAACTAAGCCAGAAATACAATGGCTACATATGTTGCCACTTCCTAGTGCCAATCAGCATAGAAGCTTTGATCCATCTCATCCAATCTAATCTAAACCAATTTATTACAAGTTTATTAAGCACCTGCTATGAGCCAGGCATTGTGCTAAGTGCTAGGGATACAATTAATAAAAAGAAAGACAGTTCCTGCCCTCAGGGGGCTCACAATCTCATAAGAAGAGATACACAGAAAAGGAGGCAGGAAAAGGTGGAAAAGAGTAGGGGTTCCCAGCACCATGGAGTTGAAACCAGACAGAGCAGCAGATGCAAAGTGAGTGGGCCAAAAAGTCCAGTTTCTGCCCATATGGGAAGGCATTTGGAGGAGTTTAGTTCTTCACCTTCCAGAGGGGAGAGAAGGCTGAGGAAAGTCAAGTTATTCTAAATTTGAGTTTGCAGCAAAGCAATGAGATTAGACATTAAGAGCTTAACCTGGGAGAAGTAGTTTGATCAATGGAGGTAAAAAATAGCCAGAGACGCAAGTACAAAGGAATATGTCCCATCATTTCTGTATAAAGGAAGGCATTAGAAGGCCTGCTTAGGCAGCATGGTGACCTTCACTCTTTATTCCTGAGGGATCACTATATTGAAGTCAGAATTACTAATTGACACTAGCCTACCATAGCTCAGAATTCCTCAGCTCAAGTGATCCAAAGGTCTCTATCTCTTCTGTTTGCACAAAATACAAGCAGGTGTCAACATGCCCAGCCCATATACATCAGTCTCCAAGTCTTATTTCTAGTCTTATGCCATATCACTTCTTCTAAAATAAGATGACACTGCAAGTGCATAGCTATTTGAGGAGTGGGGAGTATATGTTTTAGGATTATCCTGAAGAAACCCACATGACAAGCCCTTTAAAATATGTGCTGGGCTTAGAGCCAGTAACATTTAACTAATTCTTCATATGACATTTTTTCAAAACAAATTGATTTTTAAAAAAAGTTTTGCCTCATGATAAGAATAAAAAATAATCAAAATGCTTCCAGTTATCTAGGTGATACAGAACTTTCATAGCTCTAAAAGAGGCTCAGTGGATAGAGCATCGGTCCAGATTCAGAAAGAATCAAGTTCAATTCTTACCTCAGACTCTTTTTAACTCTATATCCTTAGATATTTCACTTAGCCTTTGTCTATCTCTGTTTTCTCATTTGTAAAATATGATCAATAATCTATGGCATAGCATTGTTGTGAATCAAATGAGATCATATTTATAAAGTGTTTAGCACAATATCTGGCACATAGTAGGTAGTAAATAAAAAAAATTCCTTTCTTTCTAAAAAAAAGAAATTTAATTAAGGAAAAGAAATTCCTTAATTTTATTTATTTTATATAGTTTATATATATATATAATATTATTTATATACTTTATATGTATGTATGTGTGTATATATGTATGTATGTGTATATATATATATATTTATATCTATCTATCTATCTATCTATAAAGTTAAGGCATGTATATGTGTATATATATCATATATGTTATTATATTACATATATTATATATACATATATGTATGTATATATAATATATACACATATATATGCCTCAATTTTGTAGATGAAGAAACTGAGGCCCAGTGAAGTTAAATAAATTGCCAAAGTCACAGAGGGACTGAGCATTTGAGGCAAGAATTCGAATATAGGTTCTTTTACTCTAGAATCACTATTCTTTCCACTGTTTTACTCTACATGGGAGTGGGGGTAGGGTGTGAGATGCCAAGTTTAACAAACTACCAGAATCCCCTGCTTAAAAAGCTTCAGATAACAATTTCTAGTTAGCCACATGTGATTAGACAAAGAATCTAAGGTTTGACCAGCAGAGGGAACTCTCTATATGGAAACTGATTCTACCCATATGGATCATAACCTACAAATAACTTAGGACAAGTTACAGAGGTTAATTGTCAAAGATAGAATCAGAAATCAGGCCTTCCTGACTGACCCCAGTTCTCTGCAACACCATGCTCCCTTGCTAATCATAACATGTAGAAAGCAAGTTTCCAAAGAGAAGGGGGAGCAGGGATATCAAGTTCAGCACTATCCAAACTATTAAAATTGAGTTTTAAAATCAGAAAATTACTCAGAAATATTGTCATACAATTTTATGACCTTCTTCCTGATGGATAGCATTATACCATGTGTCTTATTAAGCTATTAAAGGGACACCTGATGTGATACATGAAGGGATGGATGGATAAATGGAAAAAAATCACATTTTAAATGCTGGCATACAAATATAAGAAGACAGTAAGAAGTTTATATTTTAAGTGGGTAAGATAATATATAAGAAAAGTTATAGCTAAGGAGGAAGAAGGTTTTGGCAGCTAGAAAGGAAATTAGAAAAGTCAGAAGAAATGGTGATTAGGATTATAGAATAATTGATCAATTGGAGAATGGTTGAACAAGATTCTGTGTATGATTGTAATGGAATACAATGCTATAAAAAACAATAAGCAGAATTATTTCAGAAAAACCTGCAAAGAGTTATATGAATTGATATAAAGTGAAATCAACAGAACCAGGCAAACATTGCATACACTAACAGCAATATGATCAATTGTGAAAAGATTTGGGTATTTGGAATAATCGAATGATTCAGTACAATTTCAAAGAATCTATGACAAAAAATGCTATCCACTTCCAGAAAAAGAACTGACAAATCTAAGTGTAGATTGACACATTTTCATTTTCTTTATTTTTCTTGCTTTTTGTTTGTCTTCAACATGACTAATATGGAAACAACATTTGCATTGCTTCACATGTAAAACTGATAACATATCCTTTGCTTTCTCAATGGGTTAGAGAGGGGCAGAAGGAAAGGAGAGAGTTTGGAACTCAAAATTACAAAAAAGAATGTTAAAAAATAAATAAATACACTGATTTTTAAAAAATGGTAAAAGGACAATTTACTGATAAGATATTTCCAGAAATGTATGATAATATGACACTAGAATATTTTGATATAAATCTTAAGACTGATGAGCTTATATTTTTATATTGTCACAAGTGATTATAAAAAAAGTATATATGTTATACCTTTGGATGCTCCTGACATACCTATGAATCAAAAACAAGAGAAATATTTAAGTATTAAAAAAAAGAAACAACACATGTATATGAGGGAAGGCATAGGATTTAGGGAGAAAAAAGGATTAAGATTTGTCAGGCCAGAGAGGAGAACAATGTTCTCTATTTTCATACAACAGTGGAGGTCTGAGATCAAAGATTCACATAGTGAGCTTGCAGTGAAAAACTTATAGAATTTCTGATGAAATTCGGGCAAATTTTGTAGTGTGAATCTTTGTAAAAATGCAGAAAGATGTGAAAATAGTGTTCCCTATATTTTATTTGAAAGGAAACTGAGGCTCATAAAACAAGTGATTTGTTAAGAGTCAGATACAGTAATTGGAAGATAGATGATAGGGTCATAGACTGAAACTATAATTTTTCTTTTTTTCCCCTTTTATCAATGTTTTTATTTTTTCTAGATATACATATATATGAACGTTTTAATACACATTTTGATGAATCATGTTAGGAGAGAAAAATCAGAACAAAAGAGAAAAACCATGCGTGACAAAAAACAAAAAACAACAACAAAAAAAAAAAAAAAAGAAGTGGACATAGCATGTGTTGATTAACATTCAATTTCCATAGTTCTTTTTCTTTTTTTTTTTTTTTTTGCTGAGGCAATTGGGGTTAAGTGACTTGCCCAGGGTCACACAGCTGTTACGTGTCTGAGACCAGATTTGAACTCAGGTCCTCCTGACTTCAGGGCTGGTGCTCTATCCACTGCGCCACCTAGCTGCCCCTTATAGTTCTTTTTCTTTATACAGATTGTGCTTTCTATCCAAAGTTTATTGGAATTTCTTTGGATCACTGAAGTCCTTTCATAGTTGATCACTGGGCAATCTTGCTATTGTTGAGTACAATGTATTCCTAGTTCTGCTTGTGAAACTATAATTTTCTAATAAATTAAATTCACTAATTTCATTTGAAATTTTAAAAAGCATATTTTAGCATATTCAAAACATTTTTCTTGGTGGTAAACAGTAATAATACCCTTCTGGCAACATTAATTTGAGCACTATTATATATAGGACACTTTAGATTTTCAGAGAAAGCAAGGTTCTATATTTTCCATCCCTTTGTCTGCTTGCCATTGTTTTCATAATTGTTTCTTTGTTAATTTATTTCAAATTGGATTTGGTGAAATGATGTATCTTATCAGGTAAAGTTCAATTTATAATGGTTTATCCTTTTCTGCAGTTAAAATACGAATTATTTTTATATATTCTATATTGATATATCACTTCCAAATAAATATTCCTTAACCATGAAATAAATTTATTTAGCCATCTCTCCCTTTCAGATCATCTGTCATGAGAATTAAGCTCATCTTCAGGGTAGTGACTAGTTGGTATTATTATTAACTTATGATTATGACTTTTATTTGTATTAGCTTTTCTCTGTAACACCAGCACTTTGCACAGTACCTATAACAGTGAATACTTATTAAATGCTTATTGACTGACAAATAGGATTGTTTATTTTTTATCAATGACCTCCTTGAGGTATGTACTTAAGAGTGAGATCACCAGATCAAAGGGTATGAACAGTTATTAACTTGATTTTGTATACCTTTCAGAGTAACAACATTAGTGATGGATCAAAGCTTCTTAAATTGTGAGTGATTTATCCAGTGTGAGGTGTTATAACTGAATTTGGAATGTTTGCAAAATAATAATTTATTAGCAGTAAATGTGGGGCAGCTAGAAGGTGCAGTACATAGAGCACTGAAACTGAAGTCAGGAGAACCTAAGTTCAAATTCGTCCTCAGAACTTACTACTTCCTAGTTGCATTATCTTGGTCAAGTTACTTAACCCCAATTGCCTGGGGGGGGGGGGGATTAAATATATACCTATATACCTGGTAGAGTCATATGAAAAAAAATTTTAAGAAGCTTTGGATCAGTTGTAACTTCAGTTCTTAGATGTTGTGACATCATATATGTCTTCTACTACGTTATTTAAAATTTCTCTATTAATAATTTAGGACACTTTTATATTTATGTTAATAGTTTGTACCTCAATTTGAAAACTGGTTATATCCTTCAATTATCTGCATATATTTACTGGAAGATGACTAAAACTTAGAAGTATTGTCTATTTCTTATACATTTTGGATATTAAACTTTTTATCTTTAGTGCTAAATACAAAAATTTTATAAAACCAAATCTCTTCTTATTTTACTTGTATTGATTGTCTCTGTAAAATATTTTAAATGCTATATATCAGAGATAAGCCAGCTTCTTTTAAAATCCCTAATATGTTTAGGATAGTAATGAATTTTCTCTTCAATTATGATTGTATAAAGTATCATTATCCTTATTTTCTTTTATGATGTGAACTTAAATATTCCGATATTTTATATATTTGTCATCTCATGTAGAACACAGTATGAGATATTGACTTAAACCACTTTTCTCTCAAACTTCTTTCCAGTTTTTCCAATAGTTTCTGTGAAAGTAGAGATAATTTATGTGCTCAGGTTTATCAAAAACTACCAGTCTTTTTTTTTTTCAGTTTTAGGTTATGCTTATGTAGTCTTTTTCCTTGTTCTGCTTGTTTTGTTTAAGTAATTCTAAGCAATTTTGATAATTACTGTTTTATATTATAAATCTGAGAGCTAGTAATACAAAACCCACTTTATGGTCCCCTAAAATAATGGCTGTTTCTTTATATAAATTATGCAATTATTTAATTTCATTCTGTGAACTATCATTTTTTTTTTTTACTTATTTGGCTGAAATGCTGCTAATTCTGTAGATTAATTTAAGTACATCATCACTTCTATACTGGGAAAGTCCAGTTCTAAATATTATTGAGATCTTCTGTTATTTCTGTAAACAATGTTTTATAGTTCCATTTTTGCAAGTCTGGTATTATGATATTTTATTCATTTTGTAGTTACTTTAAATGATTTTTTTCTATCTTTTTCTCATTTTGTTTACTGACATGGAGCAATGCTGGGAGTTTTTTGTAGGCTGTTAAATAGTTTGATTAATTTCTTCATTGATTTTTTGAAAGCTAATTATTGATGTATTTTTTACATGACCATAATTTCCTTCTATATTCCTTCCCTTTTCTCTCCCAGCCAATAGCCTCAAATAACAAGCAGTTATTCTCTTAAAGACAAAAAAAAAAGAAAAAGAAGAGTTAAAAATCAGCACCACTGATTTATATATCAGAAACATGTGAAAAAAAGTGCAACTAATGCTTTTTAAGGAATGTTTTCTCCAAGAAAGACTGTAGAGTTTTTATCTTATCCAAGCTGTTCCTCATTTTTAAATTCATGAATTTTTTTTATTCCATTCACACTTGGAGTTATAAATTTATATTTTCTCTGGTTTTTTCCCTCAAATTCGAATTTTTAACCTTTCTTCCTTCAAAAACACTTTATTTTGTTTCTTCAGTTTAATTTTTTTTTTTTTTGCTTAATCTGCTTTAAGGAAACCCTATTTGTATTTGCACTGGCTCTTTCTGTAACCCTTTTCTGTTTATTACTCATTTCCCCTGCTTTGGAATTTTACTTAAGAATTCTTTTTCCTTCTTTTTATGTGTTTATTTAATTCTGCCCCCTCCATCAGTTAGTCATGTAAAATCTTCCTTGATCTTCTCCCTTTCTTTTTTTTTTTAATAAAGCTTTTTATTTGCAAAACATATGAGTGACCTTTCAACATTGACCTTTGCAAAAAGAACTTTTTTTTCCCAAGCTTTTCCTTGGGGTGGGGGGGGGGGGGGGGGGGGGGGGGGGGGGGGGGGGGGGGGG
>JAJPUD010000017.1:675218-810195 GCA_023553655.1 Myrmecobius fasciatus | reverse complement strand
GCTTTTCCTTTCCCTCCCCCCGCCCCCCACCCCTAGATGACAGGTAATCTAATACATGCTAGATAGGATAAATTATATGACAAATACAATACATGTATACATATCTATACAGTTATCTCACTGCACAAGAAACATCAGATCTAGAAAGAGAAGAAGAAAAAAAAACAACCTAAGAAGGAAAACAGAACGCATGGAAATATTCACAGAAAGCGTTAAAATGCTGTGTTGTGGTTCACTCTCAGTTCCCACAGGCCTCTCTCTGGATGTATATGACTATCTTCATCGCAGCACAACTGGTTTGAATCACATCATTGTTGAAGAGAACCATGTCCATCAAAATTGATCATCATATAGTCTTGTTGCTGTGTATAATGTTCTCCTGGTTCTGCTGATTTCACTCAGCATCAGATCTTCTCCCTTTCAAATTGTTTTGTTCATTATTTGTTATTTTCTTTTTTTACAATTTTGTTTTCTGGGCTTTTCTCTTAAAAAACAAATTTTTTCCATGCTCTTAATTACTTTTCATTTCTGCCTTTTTTTTTCCTGGACCATGACCCTTATTTAGTCCTTCTTTAGTCATTTTCTTCATGGAATTAAAGCTTTTAAGATATCCATTTTGGATTTGTACTTTGAGTAATTCCTCTGTTACTGACTTGTACTGACCCCCCCCACTCTTTTTTTAAAATTTTGCCTCACTTTCAGAAATACAACTTCCTGCAATGTTATGATATTTTACTAATGCTAAGAATTTTACTACATCCCTGATTGTACAGACATTATTAACCTTTTCTTTACCTATGATCATTTTATTCCATTTGCCATACCACTTCCTCTTTGGATTTATGTACCCCTCATTTTTCTAAGAGCTCTGATTGCCCTTTGTTGGGATAAAATGAGTGGTATTGCAAAGCATCACATCCTTGCAAATACAGTCATTGCAAGTTCTCCATTTCTTTTTATAGAGTATCTCTCTTCTCCTATGAAAGACTTTACCAGTAGTATGTTTTTGTTTATCAAATAAACAATAATTCTTCCTTTCCCTCCCCTTGATTTAATATCCCTTTTTGTCTCCTTTCCCTTTCTCCCACAGGCTTTTTCTTTCTGAAAGACTACAGAACTTATTTATCCTTCAATGTTAACCTTTGGTTTGATTAGAGTACATCTTCCCCTTTATCCTCTTGCTCTCCAATTGTTTTTGATGCATTTTCCATTCTATAGTGCAGTTAGGTGCAATGGATAAAGAACACTGGGCTTGGAATCAGGAAGACCCATCTTCTTGTAGGATAAGCCCTTAAAAAACTGGTTCATCCATAGGCAATGTATCACAAGGTTTAGTCCATGATGTTTATGACTTTTTCTCCACCATAATTTTTATTTCCTTCCTGCTTTTACCCCTATCTTTTTGAGTTCCTTTAGAAAAAAGTTTCTTCATGGTCTCACTGGTGGTTTTTTTTTTTTTTTTTTTTTTTGTTGTTGTTGTTGTCTTTCTTTGCTGCACTCATTCACCCTTCTTGTATTTCTGTTTTTTGGAGCATCAGAGAAGTAAATACATTTTCCCAATGTGATTCATTTTAAAAGATTTTCTAATAAATTTGCATAGAGTCTGCAAAAAGGGAGAATTTTACCTATTCTATCTGACATTTATTATCTTAATTTCTCTTTTCTTATTGCTCTGACTAGTATTTCTAATACCATATCAACTAACGTACTTTTCCAACACTACTCTTCCCTTCCATTATTCCCTTCATAATCTTGATTCTATTTTTAAATAAATCGCCATTTCTATCAGTCCTCTTTCTCTCAAGATCCTTACCTCACTTTATAGTCACGGAAATATGTTTGTCCCTTTAAGACAAAGCATCCTTGGTCACTCTTTCTATTACTGGATATATATTTTCTTTTAGTAGGTCACCAGGCAAGAAAGAAGAAACTTGTTCCTTTTTCTTCAATGTTATTTTAGGTGTTCTTGTTACCAATTTAATATCCTAACTTCTGCACTTTTAGCTTTTTTTTCCTGAGGCAATTGGGGTTAAGTGACTTGCCCAGGGTCACACAGCTAGGAAGTGTTAAGTGTCTGAGGTCAAATTTGAACTCAGGTCCTCTTGATTTCAATAGTGGTGCTCTATCCACTGTACCACCTAGCTGCTCCCATTTTTAGGTTTTCTTAAACCATACATATCCTTTTAATCCTTTTATCTTCCCTTGCTCAGCCCAAAATGGGCACTCTAAATTTTTTCCTTCTCTAACTTAGCTATCTTTCAGCAAAGAACTTCACATCATGTTTCACTGAAAAAGACAACAAACAAAAAACAAAACAAACCACGGCTATCAATCACTAATCCCCTTTCTTTTTCATAACCTATTTTCATCACATCATCACAATTACCATAAATGTGGCTCACCTTAAGCATCTTAATACCTAAGGGCTCTGTGCTGGGACCTTTGCTCTTCTTTTTCTATTCAGTTCCTCTTGATTTCACTAGTTTCCATTGAATCAACTGTCATCCTCATGCAGAAATCTTCTAGACCCATATGTCCAGCCATAATCTCTGTCCTGAGGTTCAATTCCATGTATCCGAACTGCCTGAATAGCCACCTAAGTATTTCAGAGGCATCTTCAAATTCAACATATCTAGAATGGAATTTATTGTCTTTCCCCTCAACTCTCCTCTCCCCCTAACTTCCTATGGTTACTAAGAATGCCATTATTCTTTCATCACTTAGGTTTACAATCTAAAAATCATCTTCAAACCTTGTCTCTCATTCCTCACTCTTTTGGGTGCCAACACCCTGGTCTAGGTTCTTATTATCTCTCTCTTAGATTACAACAATAGCCTCTTCACTGTGCCTCCTTCATTTAGACTTCCTCTTACCTAATTCATAATTCATGCAACTGAAAAATGGATATTTGTAAATTGCAGTCCTATTCATATCTCTTGCTTAATTAACCACTTAACAAGGATTTATTAAGTATGTATTATTTGCTAGGTATTATACCTAGCAAATTTTGGAGCAATATTTTGGAGACAAAAAAGACAAAAGCAAAAGAGTTTCTATCTTAAAGACATTTAAAGATTAATAGGAAAAAATTATGTATTTATAAGTATGATGGAAAATTGGACAAGTAGCCACGTGTATATTCAATTGTATAAAATAAATACAAGGTAATTTTAGAGGGGAAATCAATAGCAGCATATTGGAGGGGTGGAGAGGAGAACCATAAATAGCCTCCTGGAGGAGACTGTTTGGATATGTTTAAGGAAACCTGCAATTCCAAGATGGAGAAATTAAGAGGGAGAAATATCTAAATATGGGAAGAAGGGAATTTTTTGTCACTTCCCATTTCTTTAGAATAAAATATTAATTACTTCTGGTTGGATTTAAATCCATTATATTCTCCAATATAATGTACAATCCTTGAGTATAACAACTGTTAAACCTTTATATTTGTTTTTGTAATCCCTAAAACTATTTTTGATACATAGAATTTAATAATTAAATGTTAATTTTTTGATGTTTGACTATTTAAGAAGGGATTTGGTTTATTTTTGTTTCAATCTTGAAATTATTAACAAAGCACCCAGTTTTCTCTTTTGCAAATAATGCTTGTTCCTGATTTTGATAAAGTGCTTTTGATCATATAAAGGAGAGATTCTTTCAAAACATGCAAATCAGTATTTATAGCTTAAATTAGGATTAATCAAATTGGATCACAATGTAATAAATATGAGAAAGAAGAGCTATTGCTGAAAGCTCTTTTTCGCAAAATTTATATTAACATTTTTCTTCAACATTGAGATTGTTCCATTTTTTACATTATTTATCCCTTCCTGAGTTTGATATCAAATTCATACTTATCTCATAAAACAAATTCATAAGGATAAATTTTTTCTCTATCCTAAAATAGTTTGTTTGAAGGAATTATTGTCTGAATACTTGATATAGTTCACTTGTAAATACATTTGGACAAAGTCGTCCCTTTTTCCCTTTGTCATGACATATTATTGACAGCTTGCTCAATTTCTCTTTTTGAAATGGGATTTTTATTACCTTATTTTGAACTTTGAAAATAAGAATATTTTATATTTTTAAATATAATGCTTCAAAATAAAAATTTGGTTGGTATATAATTGTTTGTCTCCTGTGATTTTTAGAGTTCAGATGACCAAAGACTTCATGAATTTTTAAAGTTCAGTGGTCATTTTGTTTATAATTTAATTTCTCTACTAACGTTCAAAAATTTTTCTTTTGTATTTCTTAAGGCTGATATATTGGCTTTCCAGTTTGTGTAATTATTTGTTCCATGTGATTATCACTTCCTTTTCTAACTTATTACATTTTCAGAGATATAATTTTTCCTCTTAAGACTGGTTTTTTATTACAATACACAGATATTGAAATGTTGGCTCATTGTAATTATTTTCCTTAATATTATTTTTCTATCTGTGGTTTATTCTTTGACCAATAATTAGTTATTATGCTATTATTCTTTTTTATGATTTTATTTTTTTAAATTTTTAATTAATTAATTAATTTTTTGTGAAAAGTGCCTTGCCCCCCTTTTTTAAAAAAAAATTAAAGCTTTTTATTTGTATAACATATGTATGGGTAGTTCCCCAGCATTGATCTTTACAAAGCTTTCCATTACAAATTTTACCCCCAGTCCCTTCCCCTCCCCTAGATGGCAGGAAGTACACTACATGTTAAGTATGTTGAAATACTTGACAAGTTGTGCAAGAAAAATCCTATCTACAAGAAAAAAAAAAAAAGAAAATCAGAGAAAGGAAACACAATGCAAGCAAACCTCAATAGAGAGCATGAAAATGTTATGTTGTGGTCCACATTTCACATCCCTCTCTCTGGGTGTATATGGCTTTCTTCACTGAACAATTGGAACTGGTTTGAGACATTTCATTGTTGAAGAGAGTCATGTCCATCAGAACTGATCATCATATAGTCTTGTTGTTGCTGTATATAATGATCTCCTGGTTCTGCTCATTTCCCTCAGCATCAGTTCATGCAAGTCTCTCCAGGCCTCTCTGAAATCGTCCTGCTGGTCGTTTCTTACAGAGCAATAATATTTCATAACATTCACATACCATAATTTATTCAGCCACTCTCCAATTGATGGGCATCCATTCAATTTCTAATTTCTAGCCACTACAAAAAGGGCTGCCACAAACATTCTTGCACATGTGGGTCCCTTTCCCTCCTCTAAGATCTCTTTGGGATATAGGCCCAATAGAAACACTGCTGGGTCAAAGTGTATGCACAGTTTGATAACTTTTTGAGCATAGCTCCAAATTACTCTCCAGAATGGTTGGATCTGTTCACAGTTCCACCAACAATGTTATCAGTGTCCCAGTTTTCCCAAATCCCCTCCAACATTCATAGTTATCTTTTCCTGTCATTTTAGATGCTATTATTCTTTATTTAGGCCTATATTTTATTTCTCTTTCTTTTATTAATGACTATTCCTTTTTCATTTTAAAAAGATTTATTTAATATCAAAGATATTTAGACATATCAAATCTAGTTTATTTCCCGAGGAATTATATCTATTTCCCCTACATTTTAATCTTACTTTTGGTTGCATCAAGCTCTGAAGGAGAGATGCCAAAATTACCCATATCTATTTTATTAGAAAAATAGTTTTAATGTTTACTTTACTTTTACTTTAAATACTTAAATACTATGATCCATGAAGACACTATATTTTGCTACCTTTGGTTTACGTTGCTTAAACTTCAAGAATATCTCATGCAATTGCTACTTCAAACTAAAATCATGATTATCATTCCTGCATTTTTGCTTTCACTTGCCATGTAATGCATTATATTCCAGTCTTACTTTTGTATTTTTTGCTTCTTTAATATTTAAATATGTATCTTGCATTCAAAAATAGTTGGGTCTTACTTTCTACTTTTCAAACATTCTTTTTTGTTTAATTGGAAAATTTAATCTAGTTTCACATCAAATGTAATAACTGTTGTCTGTGCTTCTTTTGATAAAATTCTGTTCATCTGATCCTGTCCACCCTTATTTGGTCAGCATTCCTCTGGTCTATTTTCCTCACCTAATGTGCCATATTTTCCTTATAAACTGATCTCTCTCTTCCTACACCTATATCTTTTTTTTTTCAGATATAATCCCCTAACCTTTAAAGGTTCAGGTTAGAAATAAGCATGTTACACATATGCAAAAGAACCTAAAATACAGGATGTTTGAACTTGAATTTGATTATGTTTCTGATTCTCTGTTTTTGTCATTGTCTGTTTCTGTCTCTGATTCTCTCAGAAGCCCATCTCCCAAAGCCATGACTCAACATAGTTTTACAGATTGAATAGCATTGTTCATCCTCTTTACTGATTCTTTGTCCTTCCTGAGTTCTCTGTAGTCCAATTTTGTATACAGAATGATCTCCATTTTCTCAAAGACTCTCATACAATGTAAAACTTGAAGCAGATAATAATTTTACCACTCCGTTCCTCTGAATGCCATATCCAAATATGATAAATTAGGTAAGTATACCATCAATCTCCTTGGTCTCTTACTCCTATGTGAACATATATCTATTATTATAATTATCACCAGTTACTATTCCCACCTATCCCATTCCATTCATCTTCTAGAAAAATTCCCATTCCTAGTATATGAGTTTCAAAAATTAATGTTCTTTGTTTTCTGAATGACTCTAAAGCAAGGTAAGATCTCAAGAGGAATTGCTTTTTTCTTCCCCTTTTCATATAACCTATATAAGCATTTTTGTATCAGGGTCTCAAATGTATTCTTCTTTCCACACTTCTTTGTTTAAATACTCTTTATTTCATTTGCAATTCCCTATTATAAAACTATTTAGTTGAATTCTTCCTCTTTCTAACTTAATTTCTCTGTTACTTCTGACCCTTATTTTTACTTTCAGCCATAAGCACTCCTTTTATTTTTCCAGTCATCCTTAGACTAGGTATGAATTTAAAAACCACAATCCACTGAAGCAAGTAAACAATGATTTATCTGCTCAATCTTTTTCTTGTACTCAGGATTTAACTATGTGTCTATTTTAAGTTTCTTTTACTTGATAACTTCATATGAAAAATGCCCTGCTTACCTTTGGCCTTTTCATTATGAATGAATAAAATTCTGTTTTCTGCTAAAATTATAAATTTTTTTCATTGTAAATTTCAAAGGTATGCAATATTAGGATACAGATTAGTTTCCTTTAATTTTATGACATATTAAGATTTTAAAATTTCTCATGGGAAAAATGTCTCTTGACATACTCAATTTGAACTGTTCTTCACTGTATGTAAAGGGTTTTCTTTAAGGTTTTTACAAGATTGTTAATTTTTAAGTTCTGAAGTCTGATCATGACATTTCTCAAAAATTATGATTTCTTTCTCTCAGTTGATCTGAAGGTACTATCAATCAGTATTTTGTGTTCTGTCATTATTTCTGGGAACTTTTCTTATAATTTCCAGAAGTATGGCATTTTATGTCATTGTTTTTACTGAAAAAATTATAATTCTCACATTTTCTTAGCACATTTTATCTTTAGGTCTAATTGCCTTGGCTTATAGATACCTCATGAATTCTTAAATGACTGTCATTTTATTTTGTTGTGCCATTTTTTTTCTTCCTTCCTTACTTTTTCATGTTCCAAATTTATACATGAAACAATATGCTCTCCTTCCATTCATTTTTTTATTTATGCTTTTATCTTTTTTAATCCATAAGCATTCTTGTATTTGTATTTTTTTATCTTGCATTTATTTTTTAAAACTCTTTTTAATGGTCTATAACAAGGGTTGGCCACAGACCAAATACAGTCTAAGAAATTAGTAAACTAAGCTAAGAATTTAACCATACAAAAAGAAGCAATGATGCAGTTTTAACTTAAGTGATGCTGATCACTGATTTAAAACATTCTGAAATGTTAGATTGTTTGATTTTTTTCTAAGGTGCTCGCTCAATTTTGTGATTGTGTTGTACATTTGTTTCAAATGTGTTCAATTCTTTGTCACCCTAATTGGGGTTTTCTTGGCAAATATATGAGAGTGATGTATTGTTTCCTTCTCCATATCATTTTATAGATGAGGAATTTTGGAAAACAAGATTAAGTGACTTGTTCAAGTCATCAGCTAGTAAATGTCTAAGGCTGGATTTGAACTCAGAAAGATGACTTCAGGTGCAATACTCTTTCTACTGCACCACCTAGCTGCCCTTTTTGTGATTGCAGTAATTTTATTTTATTTTATTTTATTTTTTTTTTAGCTGAGGGAATTGGGGGCAAGTGACTTGCCCAGGGTCACAGAGCTAGTAAGTGACAAGTGTCTGAGGCCAGATTTGAACTCATGTCCTCCTGATTTCAGGGCTGGTGCTCTATCCACTACACCAACTAGCTGCCCCAGTAATTTCTTTTTCCATGAAGTTTTGAATAACTTTATTTCAATTTATACTCACTGCATTGGGTCTTCTTTCGTGGGGGTGGGGGAGGTAATTACACATTTTCCTAGTCTACAATAATTTTTTGGGGGAGAAAGGAGAGTGAGTTTTCACTAACATTTCTATAGTTCATATATTCTATGTTCATAAACATTGATTGTTCAACTACTATATTTTTTTCAACTACTATATCTTAAGCCACCATTTAAAAATATAAGAAATATTTTGTTATTATAACCTTAACATCTAATTAATTGATGAAGTTTTGATAATAAATATAAGAAGATTCTTTTCAATAATTCAATATTTATTATTCAATAAGCATTGAAGAATACTAGTATTCAACAATGAATGGTAGATTTATCGTTCCTATTTCTTGAAACAGAAAAGTTAAGATTTACTACCTTACCTTCATCTTTTGTTGTTGTTGTTGTTCATTCTTTCATGCCAATGCCATCATGAGGGTGATGTCTTGAGTTGCCCATAAATTGATAAAGTGAAACAGAACTGCACAAAGTTGTCAGGCTCCCTTTCTCCTTCAGAATCATTGAAGTTCAGAAGAAAGGCAAAAGTCAAGATGGTTGGCGATGACCTGGGATGCAGTGGGTGACTGGGACTTTTCAAATTAAGGACTTTCCCAGGTCTCAGTTTGTCTGAATCAACATCCTCTATCTGAAGTATATTTTTGTGCTAATAAAAAATATCTCCTTGATTCTTAGAAATCATCTAGTGTATCATTAAATATTACTTGCAAGTACACTTCAAGAATTATTAGTTTATATATATATATCCAAAATTTTATATATACAATTACTAGTTTGTATATATATATTTAATATACATACAATTTAATGTATTATTTTTTGTAATATTTATGTAATCTTAATTTGAGCTCAGACTTATATTGGAATTCAAGCTTACAATAAGGTTTTAAAAATCAGCACAACCTACAAATAAATAAACATATATTTTATATATATATGTGTGTGTATATATATATATATATACACATAAATATAAACACATACACAACCACACTCCCATACCCACACATATAAGTGTATATACATATATATATATATATACATGTATATATGTATACATATATATATATATTTATAATGTCTAAAAGTAGGTATTAGACTTTATAAAGGTTATGTCTGTCCACTCAATGATTCCTGAATTTATATACCACGTATAACCTCCTCTCTTCTGTATAGTACAATTAATCTCAAACAGGTATGTAACTGTAGGTCTTGAGTGAACTTTTAGGCAATTATTACTATATTATCCACTAGAGAGCATGATGACATTTTCAAACTCATTTCACTTATGGCCAAAGGTTCCAAATGAGGTCCTCCTGGCATTCTATGTAACAACACTATACAAGAAATCTGTTATGCAATCTGTCACACAAACATAGATAGAAAATGTACATAATGCAATGCTTGAAGGAAAAAAAATCCAATAGACCATGAACTTTTAATGAATGAATTTTAACAGTTTGCAATCTGGTGTTCGGATTTTAAAATTTCCTGATGAAAAGAAATGTAGTCTGTGCTATGTATTTTCTCCATTCGCTTATTCCCCTATTTAATTGGGGAGAGAGAGAATTTTTCACTCCTACAGAAGAAAACCATTAAAAACAACAACAACAATAACCCACCACTGCTTATCAGTATGCCAGACAAGAGCTGTTTACTTTCTCATTCTGCAATGGATTGAGATGATGTCAGGACACTTTTAATTCTCATTAAAACTCCATTTTAACATTTGGCATTCTGTTCAACAATAAACACATTAGAAAAAATGCATTTAAAATCTAATATTTGCAGAAAACAATGCCATAATCTATGGTGAGTTCCTCAGCAGCTTGAAGCAATGCAGCTGAAAACACATAAACATTTGGCAATTTTTCTAGAAGCCTTTCATCAGGGACAGTTGATGAAAAACATGTGGCAATAAATCTCTTCACAGATCTTTGTTAATTTCCATGTCAATCTATGAGGATCTATATGTATGATGTAGTAAAGAGGGTACTAAATTTGGGGTTAGGGAACCTAGGTTCAAATTCTAGCTTCGCTGGTTACTAACAAGTAATATTATTTCATACCAAGAATCTATTCTTAGGACTGAAATACCCTGACTTCAAGAACTGACTTTATGACTTTTGAGTTGTATGACTTTGGACAAGTCAATTATCTGGATATTAGTTCCATCATGTGATAATAAGAAAGTTTGACTATATACATTCTAATTTCCTTTCTACCTCTAAAGATCTATTATTTCAACTTAGCCTCCTAGAAAGTCAGTTTTCTCTCCTGTAAATCAGATATCATATATGATTTATCTAACTCATTGGTTTTTGAGACGATAAAATCAAATAATATAAGCTAGTGTGGCACACAGGAAAGAGGATTTTCTATCTATCTATCTATCTATCTATCTATCTATCTATCTATCTATCTATCCATCTATATACACACACACATAAGTATTTGCGATCTTAGACAAGTCACTCAATTAATGTGAGCCTAGTATTTTTTGTATTTGTAATTTTTATATTTGTAAAAATTGTATTTGTAAATTTGTAAAAAGGGTATTTTGTAATTTTTTTTGTAAAAATTCATTTTTGTAAATATTGTAAAAAGTGAGAAGTATGATAGAAAACTTTTAAAGTCCCTTTCATGTCCAAATTTTTAAGTCTACTGAGTTATGATTCAAAGTTCTCTGTATTGGGTTATGATTCTAAACCATTCTCATCCGTAACATCTTCATCTATAAAGTAAATATGAGATAACATGAACTATTATGCAATACATTAGAAATATCTAAGTGAGAATGGAAGATGCTGTGTTATATTGGAAAGAACAAGGATGTCCAACCAAGTTGGAAGGCCTGGGAATCTAAGCTTTCTGTGTGACCTGGAACATTTAACTTCATTTTTATGGGCCTCAATTTCCTCATTTATATAACAAATCTTTGTTATAATGTAAAAGATTACATGCATTTTGAAGTAGCATACAAATACGAATTACTCAATCATAATTACTAAGTCAGGATACAAGCCTGAAAAAAGGGTAGAATTTGGTCTCAATAATATCCTACTTTTTCTATTTTCAGTCTCTGGAACAAAAAAGTACTTAGCTTCTTGAGTCTTTTCCAAGGGTTTTTTCTTTTGTGTCTGGGGTGGGGGATGTACACCTACATGTGCAATGTCCACACATGTATGAAAAGTTAAGATAGGAAAACAAATGGAAGTATAGGAGACATAAAATTACAAAAAAAGCTATCCTTAGTTCAAGGAATAAAAGAAGGCAAAAAAGTGAAAGATATAAGATGGAAGAAAAACACTTTGTTGTTTTTAATGTTGGAGAATTTGGGTCTGGACATTGAAATCTCTTCAATTGTCTTCTGACAATGAAAATCTATGAAGGCAAGAGTCTGAATGTCTCTTGTAGCAGAGCAGCTCCCTGAGAGCAAATGAATAAGGAGAAACATTCGGAATTGGAAGGATGGTTTTTATTTGTTTTTTTAAATTAAAAAATTATTAAAGTTTTTTATTTACAAAACATATGCAGGAGTAATTTTTTAACACTGACCCTTGCAAAACTTTATGTTCTAAATTTTTCCCTCCTTCTTCCCACCCCTTCCCCTAGATGACAGGTAGTCCTATACATGTTAAATATGTTAAATCCAATATATGCATATTTATACAGTTATCTTGCTGCACAAGAAAAATCAGAGCAAGAAGGAAAAAAAGAAAGAAAACAAAATGGAAGCAAATATCAACAGAAATAGTGAAAATGCTATGTGGAAGAATTATTAATAGAATTATTAATATTAGTGTCAAATGAAATCCTACAAAGGAGTCATCATGCTCATACAACAGCTTGCATTGAGAGCTCATCTATTTCCTCCTACCACATGTAAGTAGATCTCCTTAACTTCTACTTCCCTACTACTATCCCCAATCTATTTTTCCATTCTCTCCATTCTCTCGTACTTTATAATACAGACAATTTGGAAGTCTTACATAATCCCCAGTGCATTTATTCCTTAGTGTCAGAGTGGAGATGTTTCTAAAGCCCACGAACAGGAGCAGCATACAGAAGAGATAGTTCTTTTATGGGGTCTTAACTTTTAAACAGATGGATCTTATTTTAATGATAGATATTAGAATCCTAGAATTTTAGATATGTGAGAAAGACAGAGACACAGAGAGAGAAAAAGAGAGAGAGAGGGAGAGGTAGAGAGGGAGAAGGAGGGAGGGAGGGAGAAGAAGAGAGAGAGAGGGAGGGAGGGAGAGAAGGAGGGAGAGAGAGAGCAAGGGAGAGGGAGAGAGACAGAGAGAGACAGAGACAGAGAGAGAGAGAAACAAAGAAACAAAGAGAAAGACAGAAACAGAGAGAGTGAACACTTCAAGGTTATCTAATCCAGTGTTGTTCAATTTTACATGTAGAATACATGCTTCTTGAGATCAAAGGTTGTATGGTTTTGGTCTTCCTGTTCCTCAGTCTATTATACAAGGATTTTCAATAATGTTTAAAAATAATCTCACCATAACTTACTATAATTTCTTCTATCTATGCAAATGTTCACACAATTATCGGCAAATATGATCATTTTTGAAATATTAAAATAGATCACTTTACTCTTCATTGTATATGCAAATGCACTATATTAACTGATGCATCTTAGTCTTTCTGGGCATTCTTAAATTACAGTTTTTCTAATAGAATACTTAAATGAATTTTACAATGAGCAGACTGATGCCAAGGGAGACTAGAGCCATACAAATATTTAAGTAGCACAGCCATAAAATAATCCAGACGTCAAAATTATTTATTTAATGTTCATTCTACTATGCCATATTAACTATTCAGAAAAATACTTAAATACTTCAATAGTGTTTTTAGCTCATTAATTGAATGTTTGTGAACCTTGCAAAGGTACAACTGATAGGAGATTTATGCCTTTACATCTTGTGACCTCCCATTAATTCTCTCAAAAAGGATCCATACAATGCTGCAAAGAATGTCCTTTAGGTGTTCTAATAATTTAATGTACAGTACAGGGGCTATTGATCTCTTATTTCTTACTCCTTCTACATGCCTAAGCTAAATCCTTTTATGATTATTAAATTGCCATATAACTATGAAAATTATATGTAATTTGATTTCAAAAATTAAAATTAAATTTTATAGGAGTTTGGAAGCCAGAGGACATGAGTTCAATATGAGTTCTACTTCCCACCTGTGTGACTTTTCACAAATAAATGGCTTAAACTTTTGATCCCTCAATTTCCTCATTATAAAATGAGGTTGGACTCTGAAGTTCTATCTAAGTCTAGATCTGTGATCCTTAAGTAACTGCCATAACATATCTCCTTCTTACAGTGATTATAAGGTCCTTTAATGAAGAATTCTTTTGCATAGCAATTAATTAAATAATAAGCATTTTTAAATACTTGCTATGGGCCCTGCAGTAGTATATAATTGAAACATTCAAAGAATCACTGTTCTAACTCATAATTTATTATGCATCCTATTGCTATGATTCAAATCATTCTTCAGGTACTGGCTAACTGGATAACTTAGGATAGTTTCCTAATCTCTTTGACCTTCAGTATCTTCATCTATGAAAAGGGGATAATTATGCCTTTAGTTTCCATATTACCTCTTTCAAAGGATTGGTATGAAGATCAATTGAGGTTATTTATGTAACAAACTTTGCAAACTTTAAAGCATTAAATCAATGGAAGCTGTTGTTGTTATTGTGATTATTAATTTGCCTTTTGCTATAAATCCTTAAATGCAATGTCTAAAAACAGGGGATGATTATATTACTTAAAATGTTCTGTCTTCCTTACCTGACAGTTTAAGTTTGATTTGACTTATTCTAGAATTGGATACTAGGCTCTCGGTAGCCCCTTAGACCCTCTCTACCTCAGTATTTCCAACAGCAAAATTGAAGGGAAAAGTCATCTTACTTTGGAGATGAAGGCTATGGTTTTAATCAGCAAATACATATGTCTGTGAAAGAAAAAAACTTGCCTCTAAAAGTTTATTTAATATACAGTAAGAACAAGAAATAAAGCAGATATTCCATAAGGATAGATACTCTATTTTTTTTTCATGACTGTTTAACCTTAGAATGGGGTTTCCTACTAGAGCCACCCATCTCAGTTGTTATTATATTGTAACCCAAGCTTTGGGCATATCCAGTTTACCTAACATGGAAGTGCACTAGATAGGCCTTTAGAACACATCTATATTACTTAATGTAGAGCCTTTAGCAACTCATATCTAACACAAGGGTAGGTACAATTTTCTCTGTCTGCCTGGGGAAATTGAACCAGTCTCCTTTTTCCTACTACTCTTTTTCTGCTATCCTTTTTTAGCCACTCTTGCCTACTATAACTGAAAGATAAAGATCACAGATCAGTCATAGTTTGTGCAACATGAATTGAACCAACAAGAGGAAAACTTTCCTTCCCTTTCCCTCTTCTCCTTTTCTCTCCTCTCCTTTATGTCCCTTTTTCAGAATATATTGCACTTTTTAATGAATGGTTTTTGTTTGGGGCATATGAATATTTTAAATCACTTGATCAAACTGTACAGAAGTCCAATAATAATAAATTCATCTAGCTTGTTCAGTCACTTCTATAGATGAGGGAACATATAGAAATGTGAGAGCCCCAAGACTGAGTGTTAGAGGTATTTTTTCTTTAATACCCCCTGAATCAAGGATTGCTTTGTTACAGATTTGTCACTGTAAGGTGAAAAGAGTAGCATCATTTTTGTATTTGTATTCTCCATGACTAGTTATGCAAACCAATTCAATGCATGTGTAATGGGGAGATGGTATCAATGAAGGCTTAATTAAGTAGCAGTATCTAGCACCTAGTAGGTATTTAATAAGTGTTTGTTGATTGGCTGTTACATCAGGAAGTAGGGGTTTAAGGTGACTAATGAGGGAGGAATCGCAAAGAATATATTAATGTGTTTTAAACAGAATTTTACCTCTCCCGACAGTATATAATTTGTGTTTCTGTTCTAATGGAGAAAACTAGATGAATGACTTGGCCTGACTAATATGGTAGAAGCCTGGTGTTGATGGGAGATGAGGAGTGGCCAAGGGCCTTTTTAAGATTTATCACACTTTGTCATTTGCCTGACTATTTCTCCAGTGGCTGGTCCTAAGCAAAGGAACAGCCTAAGTTAAGAGCCTGAATGATTTCTGCTGAGATCCCATCACGTTAATCATTCCTGTCAGGATCCCAGGGAAGGAGAGGTTGGCTGGCCTGACAATCTGCATTAACGTGGGTGGATGGTGTTTGATTATACCTCCACGGAGGCAGTTTCCATTTACATCTTTCAGCAGAAGTATGACAGCAGTGTGTCCCTTGAAAGATGTGCTCAATGCCCTGATTGTCCCATGGCCTCTTGCCTGAACTGCCTTTTCACCTGCTCTGCTCTGGAAGAACACAACCTTTAGCATCTAAGAGAGACATTGAATGGGACAGAAGGGATTTGACCAACCTCCTCATGAAGGTTATAGTTTCAATGTTGTCAATACAAATTTCTGGATGCATTTTCCTAACATTCATTTGTGATCTTTTCCCATAGACTCTTTTCATCCCTCGGTGACAAAATTGTAACAATGCAACCTTTGGTGCAGAGAGTGTTAAAGAAAAAAATACCTCTAACACTAAGTCTTGGGGACTCTCATCTTTCTATTTGTTCCCTCATCTATAGAAGTGATTGAACAAGCTAGGTGAATTTACCATTATTGGCACTTCTGTACATAGTCAATTTGATTAAATGAATTAAAATATCAATATACCCCAAACAAAAACCATTCATTAAAAAGTGGAATGGGGGCAGAGCCAAGATGCCAGAGTAAAGGCAGGAAGTTGCCCAATCTCTCCTCCAAACTGCTCCAAATTACTTTAAGTGTGATTTTAAATAATTTTTGGAGTGTGAGAACACCCAAAAAGACAGAGTAGAACTTTTCCAGACAAAGACAATTTAGAAACTCAGCAGAAAAGGTCTGTGATAACAGAGTGGAAGTCCAGTGTAGGGCACAGCAGCACAGCCCAGGACCCAACCCCATCCCCAGCCCAAGTTCGATTTCTGAATCAATGGCAGTACTAGTGACTTCCTGACCTCTCAGCCCAGAGGCACCAAAGAAGGCCTGGAAGGTCAGCAGAAATGGTCTGAAGCACCAGCGTAGGAGCCCAGCATGCAATCCCAGGGCAGCCCCTGCTCCAGCCCAGACCCAGCATCAGTGAGGGGGGAACCTCTGAATTAGCAGCAGAACTGGAGGCTTTTGGACCTTTCAGCGCAGGGACACCAGGGAAGACTGGGAAGGTCAGTGGAGAGGGTCTGTGGCAATGAGGCAGGAGTCTGCTGTGCAATCCTAGTGAGCCCCGGTCAGCATGCTAGTGAGGCTGTACAGCTATAGTGGGGCAAGGACACTTCTAATGACTCCAGGACTAACAAGAGTGCTTGTGGCCAGATTCCCAGAAGAATTTCTGAAAACAGCTGCACAAAATCCCTGAAGCTTGGGACAATGCACCCTCTATCCTGGAAACAGAGTTCTACTTTTTAAAAGGCAAAAGTTTAAAGCTAAATAATAGCTAGGAAAATGAGCAGAAAACAAAAAAAGTTTCTGACCAATGAGAGTTCTTATGCTGATAAGGAAGATCAAAACACACACTCAGAAGATGATAACAAAATCAAAGTTCCTACATCCAAAGTCTCCAAGAAAAATTAGAATTGGGGTCAGGACATAGAATAGCTCAAAAGGGACTTTGAAAATCAAGTAACAGAGACAGAGGGAAACTTAGGGAAATAATATCTTAAAAAGCAAAATTGATCACTTGAGAAAGGAGGTACAAAAGCTCACTGAGGAAAATAATTCCTTAAAAAATAGGAATAAGCAAATAGAAGCTAATGACTTTATGAGAAATCAAGATATAATAAAAATCTCCCCCAAAATAAAAAATAGGAAAAAATGTGAACTAACTCATTGGAAAAACAACTGACCTGGAAAATAGAAGAAATAATTTAAGAATTATTGGTGTACTTGAAAGCCATGACCAAAAAAAGAGCCTGGACATCATCTTTCAAGAAATCATCAAGGAAAACTGCCCTGATACTTTAGAACCAGAGGGTAAAATATAAACTGAAAGAAAAGAGAGGGCACATTTTTTGGGGGGAGAGAGTAGTCAATAGCAAAACACTTTTGAGGAGGCACTGGGTGAAAGGAAAAGAGAATAAATTGGGGGGAGATACAATTAGTAATAGTAATTATAAAAACATTTTTGAAGTAAGTTTCTCTGATAAGGTCTAATTTCTCAAACAGAAAGAACAAAGTAAAATTGATTAAAAAATCCACCAATCACCTTCTTAAAGAGATTCCAAAATGAAAACTCTCAGGAATATCATAGCCAAATTTGAGAAAGTCCAGGTCAAGGAGAAAATATTACAATCATCCAGAAAGAAACAATTCAAGTATAACAGAACCACAGTCAAGATAACAGAAGACTTAGCAGCTTCTACATTAAAGGATCAGAGGGCTTGGAATATGACACCCTGGAGAGCAATGGATCTAAGATTGCAACCAAGAATCACTTACCCAGGAAAACTGAGTATAATTTTTCAGAGGAAAAAGTGGTCATTCAATGGAACAAAGGATTTTCAGGCATTCAAAATGAATAGATCAGAGCTGAATGGAAAATGTGATTTTCAAATATACAAATATGGGGAAGCATAAGAAGGTAATCAGGAGAGTGATACCATAAGGGATTTAATAAGATTTATCTATTTTCATTCCTACATGGGAGGATGATATTTGTAACTCATTAGGAAGTTCTCATTATTATGGTAGTTAGAAAGCATATATATAGACAAAGGGCATGGGTGTGAGTTGAATATAATAGGATAATATCTTTTTATTTTTATTTTATTTTATTTTATTTTTTGCTTTTTGCTGAGGGTTAAGTGTCTGAGCCCAGATTTGAACTCAGGTCCTCCTGACTTCAGGGCTGGTGCTCTATCTACTGTGCCACCTAGCTGCCCCGGGGATAATATCTTTTTAAAAAATGATGAAATTAATGGATGAGAGAATAATGTACTTGGAGAAATAAAAAGAATAAAAAGAAATAAGGAAAAGCTTTTACAATAGAAGGGAAGAGGAAGAGGAGAGGATGAGAATGAACTTACTCTCTTCATAATTGGTTCAAATAGGAAATAACATACATACTCAATAGGGATATAGAAATCTATCTTACCCTGCAGGAAAATAGGAAGGGATTGGGATATGGGAAGGGTAGGAGGGTGATAAAAGAGAGGGCATATTTTTGTGGGGGAGAGAGTGGTCAGTAGCAAAACACTTTTGAGTAGGGACAGGGTGAAAGGAAAGAAAGAATAAATTGGGGGGATACAATTAGTAATAGTAATAAACATTTTTGAAATAAGTTTCTCTGATAAGGTCTAATTTCTCAAACAGAGAGAACTAAGTAAAATTGATAAAAAAAAAATAAAAGCCATGCCCCAATTGATAAATGATCAAAAGATATGATCTGTGCCCCAAAAGCTGTAAATTCATACACATCTTTTGACCTAAAAACACTTTTACTAGGCATGAATACCAAAAGAGATTCAGAAAAACAAAACAGATCAAAAAATTTTTAAAAAAGGAAAATGTCCTATATGTAAAAAAATATTCATAGCAACTGTCTTCTCAGGACAAAAAATCTGGCAATTGAGGGGATGCCTATCAATTGGGAAATGGTTCAATAAACTACGGTATGTGTTTGTAATGGAATATTATCATTCTCTAGAAAATGATGAGCAGGATGCTCTCAGGAAAAAACAAACAAACACCTGCAAAGTCCTTCATTAACAAAGTAAAATATATTGTAAATAAATTAATAGTTTTGTTTTGGGATGACCAGTTGTAAATGGCTTTGCTATTCTCAGTAGTACAATCATCCACAACTACTCTGAAGGACTTATGATGAAAAATTCTATCCATACTCAGAGAAGGAACTGGTTGTGTTTGAATACAGATCGAAGTATTTGCTCTTTCAATATATTTCTCTCTTGCTTCTTAATTTAATTTTTCTTAAGGGTTTTTATTTTTGTTAGAGTGGGAGATCTGTTTTCATTAACAACTTGACTTTTATGGATATATTTTTGCATAACTTCACTCATGTTTCCTAATTGTGGGTGGGGATAAGGAAGAGAACTTGGGATTCAAAAATCTTAAAAAACAAATGTAAAAACTAATTGTTTTGAATGAATGTAATGGCAAAAATATTAAATAAACAAATAAATACAAAGTAGAATACCCTTTGAATAAGGTACAGTTTTCTATGGGAGTCTTGACAGATGTGGTTTTGTATCTAGAACTCTATTTTTATAACTTAAGTTACGTAGGGGACTTGGGTCAGGGAAAGCATAATAAGCCAAATAATAGTATATGAAATATGTCTAATGATGAAATTAAAGACTCAGCAATAAAAGAAAACTTTCAAATTTTGGATCTTTGAGCCTCAAAAGAAAATGGAAAGTAATCCTATCTTCTTAGTTATACACAGTTAGATAATTTGTTAGAACCCACTTAACTGTGTAAAAAATGTGAATGAAACTCATAATGAAATGTACCTAGTTATATATGTCAGGCTAATAGGTGCTTTAACATTAAAAGCATTATTTAATTTCATTGTCACTGCATTTCTAGTACAGAGTACCTTTGCAAATAAAACGGAATTAACATATATTCTTAACATCATTTAAAAATCTTAGATGAAGACTTCTATCAGAATCTCTAAAATAGCCAAAGAACCAAAAATACAGAATAATTCCAATTTCAGCATGAATGAGGATTCTTTCTATATATAGCTGTCCTAAAATAGACTTTTCTGATTTTAGGTTTGCAGTACTGAAGTACGCTTCAGCCCATTAATGGAAAACTAGATTTAAAATTAAACCTGGACAGCTATTACACCTTGCTTCGATTTAGCTACCTTTGTAAACTTTATAAATAGGCTATTATCTTCCCTTTTTCCATCCATTCATTGCCTGATGTAATTAAGAAACTACAAGGGAAAAAAAACACATCTTTCACATGTACATCTGTTGTGTGTCTTTGGGGATATATAACCTATTAAATACTGGCAAAAAGATTTAAAGAGAGGTTTAAAAACAAATACCAGGTCGAATTTTATTTATTTTTTGGGGAACTCCCTGTTTATACACTTTTGCTCCTGTGTGGAACACATTGTATAACTTAGGTATGGCTGTGTTTTTATATTGATATTGGATGGCTGAATAAGCTACTCTTGCAAGGTTACTGCTTGCGAAAGCAATGTAAGCATACTAGTGAGTCAGAATAATTTTACTGTCATTCACATGAGTCACTCTTACTTCTAGTTAGAATTATAGTTTCACTCATAGCTGATCACAATGTCTAAAACATAAAAATGATTTGTCAGTATGCCTATACCTAAGTATATTTTCCTCATCAGAAGGGGAAGATTGCCTATTACTATTTCAAGGAATAAACATTTTCGCTCCTTTTTATGTATCTTTAGAATAAAAAAGTGTTTCTCTTAAATCCTTTATAAATGGCATTCCCTGACATAGCGACATCAACATGACTCCTATTTTATGTCACCTTCTCTAAATAGGATAATCAACAAATCAATCAACAAGCATATATTAAGCACTTACAGTGTGCTAGGTTCTGTGACAACGATGAGGGATACAAAGAAAAATGTCTAAGCAGTTCCTACCTTCAAGGACGTCACATTCAAATGGTGGAGACAATATACATACATACATACATACACCTATATAATGTATATTACATATATGTGCATATATGTGTGTACATATAGCGCACAAACATACAAAGTAGGTATGTGAGGTAACAATTCACCCTCAGCATACTCCATCCCCATCACCATCCTGGCATTCTCCCTTACCTCCGCCTCCCAAAATCTTCCCTTCCCTTCATAAAGCAGCAGGGACACCATCCCTTTCAAACTACTTGGAACTGAACTTCTTTTTACTGATCTACTTTATATTTATCCTATTTACACTCATATTTGGACCTGTTGTTTTCTATTGAATTGTTTTGAGTTTGTTGCTATTTATCTTTTGTTTTCAAAGATCACATCACATGTTTTGACTCATGTTTGAATTGGATTTAAATGAGCCAGAGAAACCATAGACCTCTCTCTCTCTCTCTCTCTCTCTCTCTCTCTCTCTCTCTCTCTCTCTGTCTCTGTCTCTGTCTTCCAGTCACTGAAGTCCAGTGGCAAGACAACAAAAGCCAGGATAACTGGCAATGACCTGGGAGACACTGGATGACCTTGGCTTCTACAAATTCTGACCATGCTCTAAGAGCTCCACAGATTTCCTTTCAACTGCCTTCATTGCTTTCAAACAAATTATTCTCATTTGCCCATTGCATTAAGGGAAGTCTTTACATGCTTGGGGTTGACAACTCTATAGGTCACTAATGAATTTGAAGCCTGTCAATTGTCCACCACCTGGTTTAACCATTTGCCAAGACAGTTTAACAGGGTGCAGCTATTGCTCATGCTAGTTTCTTGATAAGAATTGTTTGGCAAGTGAATACCAAAGGTGGATGAGCAGCCCTGAAAAGGACATGGAAAGCTCTCATACTTTGAGAGATTGCTATTCCTCTCTGAACGCACCACCATCCTTGTGAATAGGTATCAAATCATTAATTGTATTTTTATCCTCCTTATCTAGGCTGATGCCCTTATTAAATACCTTGATTTCAGGAAGATATTTTCCAAATTCTACTTATATTCTTGTGTACAAGATGGAGTACAGTTAGGTGGATTCATAGCCATAAGAACAAAATGTGTTGTTGAAAAGAATATAATAAATCTAATTTTAAGTTTAAAGAAAATTTCTATGCTGTGTAAGATACCGTGCTAGGAGTTAGAGTAACAAAGATGAAAAAAAAAATAGAATAGTTTGTGCCATCCAGGAGGTTATATTCTAATGGAGATGGAGTGACAAAAATAATCCATGTGCATAGTAAATGTATATCATGAAGAAGGGTTCTATAATTAAGCTTGTCCTGTTCAACAGGTGAATTATATTTTATTAAACCATGGTATATATTCCTATTTTATTGGTGATGCAGAAAATGAAATGGATGACTAAATAACAAAAGCAGTTTTCAAAATAATCTAAAATGCACCAAACCCAAGAAGAGGAATTTGATGTGAATAAATGTAAAGTTTATGGTTTAGGTTAAAAAATCATTTTAAAGGAGGGGAAAAGACCCACATGTGTGAAAAATGGTTTTAGTAGATCTTTTTGTTATTGTAAAGAATTAGAAAATGAGTAGATGCCCATCAACTGGGAAATGGAAATATTAATGTAATGGAATATTACAGTTTTATAAGAAATCATGAGTAGGATGATTTCAGAAAAGCCTGGAAAGACCTACATGAACTGATGTTGAGTAAAGGGAGCAGACTTAGGAAAACACTATATATATATGTATATACATGTATGTATGTACATATACATGTATATACACCAATAGCATGATTGTGTGATACTAAGATAGCTTTGACTCTTCTCCACAGTTCACTGATCCAAGGCAATTCCCATAAACTTTGGAGGAAAAGTACCATCCACATCCAAAGAAAAAACTGTGGAGACTGAATGCAGATTGAAGTATACCATTTTTACCTTTTGGGTTTTTTTTCCTTTCTCATGATTTTTTTCCTTTTGTTGTGACTTTTCTTCCCCAACGTGACTTGTGGAAATGTTAAAAATGAAAAATATGTTAAAAACTATTCTATTTTTTTCATCTTTGTTACTCTAACTCCTAGCACGGTATCTTACACAGCATAGAAATTTTCTTTAAACTTAAAATTAGATTTATTATATTCTTTTCAACAACACATTTTGTTCTTACGGCTATGAATCCACCTAACTGTACTCCATCTTGTACACAAGAATATCAGTAGAATTTGGAAAATATCTTCCTGAAATCAAGGTATTTAATAAGGGCATCAGCCTAGATAAGGAGGATAAAAATACAATTAATGTACATGTATAACTAAGAAATTAAATATTTTAGAATAACTTTACAAAGGAGAGAGGAGATTGAACTTGGTAGATTGTTTATGACAAAATTTTTGTTTAGTACAAACTCATAGTGTGTTAGAAAGAATACTAGATTGTAGATCTGGGATTTTGTCATGCTATGCTACTACTTATTTTACTTTGGGTAATTCACCTTATCTCTATGAATGTCAGTTTTTTTCTGTAAAATGAAGAGTTTGGGTTAGATAAGCTCTAAGTCCCTGATCAACTCTAAAATTCTATATACAAGAAATACATGTTCAAAAAATGAATTCAAACAAATTAACAGAAACAGACTGTCCAGAGAAACAGGGTTAATAGATCCACTCTCCTCTGTACTCTGTATATGTATGTCACATTCAGTTGGGAAAACATATATTAATAAATATTGATAAGCTGAAGTACATAAAGAAGGGTATAGTGAGAATTGTGAAAAGTCTCAAAGCCATTTCATATGAAGGTTTATTGAAGTAATTAGGGATTTGAAACCTGGGAAATATTGGGAAGAGTTTGGGTATTTTAACCTGTTTTCAAATATAAGTATAGATAAGTAAAACATACTGGGATTTTTAAAACTATTTTCTAGAGATCTGATACCAAGCAAACAATGTCTGTATATACATAATAAAGAATTTTCCAATAGGAAAAGCTGTTGAAAAATGTAATGGTTTTTCTTTCTAAAGTAGTAAGCTCTCCGCTATTAGAAATATTCTTAGAGAATTTGGTCAGTGACTACTTAAGGATCTTATTGAAAGTTCTATATAGGGCAAAAAGGTTAGAGCAGATGACCTCAAACATTCTTTTCAAATCTAAACTCTATGAATCCCTTACCATCTTCTGTTATCTCTTAGGATAAGACTGGCTCTGCATACACATTTTAAAGCAACATTTGAAACTTGGTTGATTATAATTAAATTCTAGTACCAATCACACTGGCAATCCAGAGGAGGCTCAGACATTTCACAGATAATAACTGAATAATCTCTCTTAATCTTCCGCAACATAAGTATGCATGCCAAATAATTCACAATAGACTATGTGCAACTTCTCTGGTACTGAAGTATAATACAAATATTCTTCAATTTATACATCTTCCACAAAAGTTGTATGTATATAATACTTTTATAAATTGAATAACATTTCAAAAACTCTTAACTTTGGAATTAACTTTTTAAAAGACCCTTGTGGAGAATACTTTGAAAAAGCTAATAAAACTTTAATAAAATGAATGACCATTCCTCAATTCACTTTTACTACAGTGATTCAATAAATTAAAGAGAGACTTAGCATCCCAAAAAAAGGATATGATAGTTTTATGCTAGACCTTCATTAGCCCACATAGAATATTATGTTCAGGTCTTGGCACAATATTTTAGGAAAGACCCTAATAATCTTGAGAGCATTTAGGGACTGGCAACTAGAAATGTTAAAGAACCAGAAATCATGCCATATGAATTGATTAAATGAACCAGGAATGCTTTGCCTGAAGAAGGGATGCTTTAAGAAATTAAGCTTTATGGGGCAGTTAGGTGGCACAGTGGATAGGGTATCAGCCCTGAAGTCAGGAGGACCTGAGTTCAAATCTGGTCTCAGATACTTAACATGTTTTGCCTCAGCAAAAAAAAATAAGCTTTACATTAAGAACTATTCAAAAGTAGAATGAGTTGCTGCCAAAGATATCATGTATACCTTCAATGAGGCCCTCAATAAATCAGTCAGTCAAAAAGCACGAATTAATTACCCAGACACTAAGTGCTAAGTATTGGGGATACACAGAGGCAAAAAACCCCCAAAAAAACCAGTTCCTGACCTCAAGGTGCTCACAATCTAATCTATAAGAAAATTCTGGAACATTTATAAAATATCTTACCAAAGACATTTATTTTCAAGAATAAATTACATTTGAAAATAACTGAAGTCTCTTGTAGGACTGAAATCCTATAATACTGTAAGCATCAAGTTTATGCAGAACACTGTCACATGTAAGGGAAATATCTATCTACCTATCTATCTATCTATCTATACAATATGAGTACAAAGTGCATGATATCCTAGCAGTTTGCTATTAAACGGGAAGAAGCGTGTTAGAGATCAAAGATACCTGTATTAAAAAGGGACAATTTGCATTATTACAGTTTAGTGCCTAAGAGAACCTTAATGGTCAATTAGCTCACCACTAATTTTTATTGGGTATTCAAGAATGGGTAGGATGAATGGGGTAGAAGGTATGAAAGTTAAAGATATTCCTATAATAAGGGACATTCAAGGCATAGGGGTCTTATAGGGAATGGAAGGAGGAAGAAAATAGGCATTTCTAAGGTTCCAACTATGAACCAGTCACTTACATGTCATGGTATCACCACCCTGTTTTCATGATCCTCTTCAAGAATGATGAACAAACAAAAACTATGAATCAGTTGTTGAGCTAAATAATTTTAAAAATATTATTTCATTTGATCCTTACAACAACCCTATGATAGAGTTGCTGTTATTCTTTATTTTACAGTTGAAGAAACTGAGGCAGACAAATGACTGCCCTAAGTAACACAACTAATAAGTATTTGAGGCTAGACTTGTACTTACTGCTTTCTGAGTACAAGATAAAGTACATTCAGAGAATGAGAGGAAAGAATATTAGTGATGAAATATCCTCTTTAGTGCATTGAATAAACAATTTTTCTTTTGCCAAAATCTAAAGTTGCTCAATAAGATTTATCTTGTAGCGTACAGATGCCATGAATATATGAGAAAGTAAGAGTTTTGGATAACTAAATTTGATACTTAGGATTAATAATCTCTAGCATTAATATTGCAAGAAGCTACCTATGTTCAAGCACTTGAACAAATTCCAAGTTTTCTTTTCCTCTTGGCCAAATACCAATGCCAATGACTATTTCCATCCTTTTGAAATTCTCCCTACAGTTTCACCTGGATAAAGGAATTTAAATCCGCTTAACACGGTATGTGCACAGTGCTACTACTTGTCCCCACTAAGCAGATTTCAACGCTGAGTGAACTGATTCCTCTAGACTAAAGTTAGGAGTCCTCAGTGACAAGAAGAATAATGCAAATGGAAGAAGATGAAGATAATGAACAAATACTTGGGTCTGTTTTATTACCCAGGATTTTTAGGAAAGATGCCAGAGTAACTGAAGCATATTCCATCAGCCAAGTACGCATTCATCAGTTCAGTCCGACATTCGCTTTATGCGATTTAATATGGAAATACCATACTTAAAAAGATTTATATAAAAGTCTCTTCTCCCCATTGTTATCAGTTTTCCATGTCATTCTCTAGCATATCAACTCTTTCCAAGCTGGCAATATCAGCAGGACTAATCTATAATAGCATAACTGTCTGAAGCTCACTCCCATCTCCTGCATAGGAATCATGAAACTCAATTATTAAGTGAGAAAAAAATTGAAAAGCCCAAAACAATGATCTAGAGTTAGTGTCAGTATGTCAATGGGACTACTGCAGCTGTCACAGTGTGAAACCCAAACACTTAGGAAATTTAGAGCAGTCAATAGAGATTGTTATCAGACAACCTACATTAATATAGGACATAAGTCATTTCAAGGGATATATCCAAGGTGGCCACAATCAAGATTTGACTCTACCCAACTTTTGCTTGTTTATGTACTTTGAACAAACCAGAAAAGCCTTATATTTCAAAACAACTTTTAAAATTCCTTTCTACCATATCTCTGTTTTGTTCCTCTAATTTTTCTGTCTCTATCCATTCATCTGTGTATCTCACTATTCATTCATTTTATTTTTCCCTCTCTTACATACATACACATATACAAACACCATATTCCAGAACCTTTCTCCAAATACTGAGAATTCAAAAATTCAATTAAAAACATTTATAAGACACCTTCTATTTATAGCACCCAGTAACATAAAAGATAATTTAAAAACAATGCTGAAATATATTAATGAACACTGAAGAAGATTTCATTGGAAATATCTCTATAATTTATCATATTGGATTTAAAATATAGAATATTTTTAAATGAAAATTTAAAATATAAGTTAACTCCAAATTCTTTTTTTAATTCAGAAATAAATTACTTGCTGTTTTCATAATTGCCACAGACGCCCACCCAGCAGGACTGTCACTATGATACATACATTTTCTAAGCCCACCAGGATAGCCATGGAGAAAGAGAGAGAAGGAAGAAATTACATTAAGAAACTTAATGAAATGGAAATTAACTTGAAATATTTGGGAAGTAAATCAGTCAGATTAAGGACATTCATAGCAGAGGATTAGAATTTGGGAGCATTTGCCTCTATTCCCAATGTTGCAATTGACATCTTAATGTTTATGGTTCATAGGATTTGGATCTGAAAGGAATGTGAGATAAAATTCATTTCACCTCCTTTTTAATAGATGAAGAAACTAAGCCCAGAGAAAAGTGACATGCCTATAGCCATGCACCAAAGGAAAATTCCTAAAAGAATAACTCTGATGACAATACTGATTTCTCAAAAAAAATTGCACTGATTCTATATTGCCTCTAGGGTCAAGTACAAAGTCTTTTGTCATGTAAAAATCTATATCACATGATATTCATCTATAATTCCACTCTGACTGCACATTCCTTCCCTTCACATATCCTGTGGTTTGGCCCAAAAGACCTACTTGATGTTACTCATGCATGACATTTCATCTTATCACTGACACTTTACATAGGCTGTGCTCCATGCCTACAATACACCTCTTCCTCAAAAAACAAAAAAATTAAGAGCATCTACGGGTAAGGATATCATATTCTATGTGGACAGAGAGAAGGAAACAGAGGGAAAAAAGGAAGAAAAGAAAAGAAGGAATGGAGAGAGCAAGGAAGGAAGGAAAGAAGGAAGGAAGAAAGGAAGAGAGGAAGAGAAGGAGGTAAGGAAGGAAGGGAGGCAAAATTGGTAATTGTATTTCTATTGTTGGTAAAGAAGTTTCCTTACCAAGAGTTTCTGATTCCAGTGAAATCACAGGTATAATGGAAAACTGTTAACTTTTGCAAAAACAAACAGGCAAACATACAAATCTCTCCATAATAATACTTTTTACTTTTCTGGAATAGCATCTGATGGACAATAAATACCTATACAAGGTTAAAAATCAGAAATTATTAAAGTGAATGTACCTTCATTTAATATCAAAGTCCATACTCCTGTTAAAGTTGTGTACTCTCTGACACAATTTCTCAAATTTTCAGTACAATCCCTCAAATGTTTTCAAGCTATCACTCAACAAGGAAGTCTATAGTGAGATGCCACTGAAGAAGATAGTGACTACAAAATTAAAAAACAAGAACAAATTGTAACAGTCTATCCTCTCCATCTCTATTCCACAAAAAGTATTCCTAAATCAGATCACTAAATCTAATTAAGACATTACCTATGATACTGAAATTAGTGTTAAGGGTTAGGGAATGTGATTTCCTTTTGCTTCACTAGCTTTTTCAAATGTGAGTTAAGTAAGGGTTCTCCTCCATTTCATTGGCTCACAAATTGGATTATGAATATTCTTTCACATCACCTGGCAATTAGCCATTATAGAATAAAATAGATTCAATAGAAAGACATAAAACCTTCACTTTGCAGCCAGGGATTACAGTAGGAGAGCCCTTCAATCCTTTTGCTTTCAGGCTTAAAGTAAGTGTCCTTGAAAGCAGGCCTAACCCTTTTAAAATGACAACAGTATTTATTCTCGGCACTATTTCAACTTTTCTGAGGCAAAAACACCTATGAAAGTATCCAATAAGCCTTTTCCTTTCCTTCAATCTCACCTCTCTTAGAATCATTTCCCTGTATTTGAAGTAATATTAGTTGTCAGGAGCTGCCAATATTACGAATAAGGGACAGAAAAACAATTAATTTCTTTAAATTAAAATTTTCCTCTAAGCAAACTTTAATATGTTAAAATTGAGAAATGAGTAAATTGGTGAATTGAGTATGTATTACTGTATCAACCACAAGAAGAGCTATCCTTCACATTGCTAGCCAGTTTTCCAGTATCACTCATGCCTTCCTAATTTTTATTTCCTTTTCTTTGAAGGTGAAATTATTCAATTTTGTAGCCAAACAAGTCTAGAAATGTTTTTCTCTCTCCCTTCACTGATCCATCTTCCACACAACTACCAAAAGTGAAACTCCTCAATGGCCCTCTTCTCCTTAAGAAACTTCTTTGGTTTCTTATAGTCTCTGGAAGAAATGCATTTTGGCATTTGGCATTTAATTCCCTTCACTAACTAGCACTAGCCAATATTTCCAGACTGATTTCACTTTCATGTTCACACATGTACTCTATATTCTAGTCAAACTGACATGTTTGCTCTATGACTTTCATGACATTCTGTCTCCTGGCTCTGAACATTTGCAAAGACTACCTCCTCTGCTTGAAATGCTCTCCTGTCATAATTCCTACATAGTCAAGATTCAGCACCACTACCATCTCCTATAGGAGATCTTTCCCTAGCCCCAAGTTATTCACGTTCTCCCTTTCCCAAAATTACTTGGTATTTTATTTGCATATACCACAAATTTACAGCCTATAGGCTATATGCCCTACTCCACTCAGTAGAATTTATTTCTTAAGGGCAAGGAATATATTACTTTTTAGCTTTTTATCCCCAGCTTTGTCTCCCTCCTGCTTACAGTAGGCACTTAATAAATGTTTGTAGATTGAATTAATTTGAATTGAATTTGGAGATAAGCTTCTAATGGACCACAGAAAGGAAAATAAAAACATTTCTTCTTTCATTAGTATGTATATGTTTAAGAAGGCTCACTAACAGCTAAAAAGGGCAGTTTGTAGTCTATGTGCTTAGTCTAAAATGAAGATTAAAATCACTGTTCATTTGAAAATAAGGAAATAAAGAGATTGTCACAAATAAGTTGAAATAGCTCAGTGGGATCCATTAAGATTTTTAACAGCTCAGTGAAATTCACCTCCTCTTTGACAGCACTGATTGTGAGGAAGGAGAACTGTCTCCACAATTTTGCATCTTTCTATCTATGCATTAAGCAAACAAACTTATACTGACTGACAGTTTGAAAATACCAAACTGACCCCCACCTTCAATTAACTCAGTTTGAAACTACTTCTAACAGCCCACACAGTTTTTGTTCATAATCCCTGATAATAAGAGCTCTAAATATTCAACAAAACCAAAAAGATGATGTAAATGTCTAGAAGCTGACTTCTGTTTCATAACAGATACAGACAAACCAGAATTTTAGGTGTGCCCTCACCTACCAAAATATTGGGACGTGAGGGCAGGAAAGAAGAACAAAAAATGTTTGGGAGATAACCTGTGTGTTTTCTGAAATTAAATTATCAGAAAAATGATTCTTGCCTTTCATTCCTATATGTGGTTACTTAACTGACAAATATTACTTTAGAGACATTACTTGATACTGTCCTTTACATGGAAAACAAGATCACTGACCTGCCATTTGTAGAATACAATGAACTAATCTTTTGGCAATGAATGAACTGCCAATGTTTTCCACTAGTTCTTATTTTTGTGAGCAACTGGGATCTAGTCTGGGTTACTGACATTACTTCTATGAACTAAAACAGCAGAATTAGCCTGGAAATTTCTCAATGCCAACAGAATCAGGACTGTACTAATATGACTCTTGGAATACCTGCTTTGTGGTCATCAAAATCATTTGGTAAAGTCAATAAGTGGAATAGGTTAGGTTTACAGCCCCAAATAGATAATCACTACAGCAATCTAGTGTTTGACAAACCCAAAGACCCCAGTTTTTGGGATAAGAACTCACTATAGGATATGAACAATTTTCAGATGAAAAAATTAAAACCATTTTAGTCATATGAAAAGGTGTTCTAAATCACTATTGATCAGAGAAATGCAAATTAAGATAACTCTGAGGTACCACTACACACCTGTCAGATTGGCTAAGATAACAGGAAAAGATAATGATGAATGTTGGAGGGATGTGGGAAAACTGGGATACTGATACATTGTTGGTGGCACTGTGAACGGATCCAGCCATTCTGGAGAGCAATTTGGAACTATGCTCAAAAAGTTATCAAACTGTGCATACCCTTTGACCCAGCAGTGTTTCTACTGGGCCTATATCCCAAAGAGATCTTAGAGGAGGGAAAGGGACCCACATGTGCAAGAATGTTTGTGGCAGCCCTTTTTGTAGTGGCTAGAAACCGGAAACTGACTAGATGCCCCTCAATTGGAGAGTGGCTGAATAAATTATGGTATATGAATGTTATGGAATATTATTGTTCTGTAAGAAACAACCAGCAGGACGATTTCAGAGAGGCCTGGAGAGACTTGCATGAACTGATGCCGAGTGAAATCAGCAGAACCAGGAGATCATTATACACAGCAACAACAATATTACATGATGATGGACATGGCTCTTTCCAACAATGAGATGATTCAGATCAGCTCCAATAATCTTGTGATGAAGAGAGTCATCTACACTCAGAGAGAGGACGTGGGAACTGAGTGTGGACCACAACATAACATTTTCACTCTTTCCTTTGTTTTTTCTTGCACTTTATTTTCTTTCTCAGCTTTTTTCCCCTTCTTGATCCAATTTTTCTCATGCAGCAAGATAGATATGTATACATATATTGGATTTAACATATATTTTAACATATTTAACATGTATTGGATTACCTGCCATCTAGGGGAGGAGGTGGGAGGAAGAAGGGGAAAATTTGGAACACAAGGTTTTGCAAGGGTCAATGTTGAAAAATTACCCATGCATACATTTTGTAAATAAAATTAATTTTTTAAAAAAGGAATATCTGCTTTGTTGGTATCCTGAAAATTAGGTGAGTGTGTGTTGATTATCTACACAAAAGAAATTCCTAGGAAATTCTTCATAACTATTCTGCAAGAAATTTTTCCAAGAATTCTTAACCATTAGAGAAGTATTGAAATATCATGGATAATTATCTATTTGAAATACATGTACTTATGCACTTGGATATTATCTTTAGTTCAACTGCATGTCAGATTTCAGATGATGGGCATTCTTCTTTGCTCAGTATTCCCTATGTGGACAGTGTGATTAAACACCATTGAATTCTTATGGATTTCAGAAGGTTCAGCAATCTCCTTTCACTTGATTGTGAAAACTCCTTACCCCAAATTGGGAACATTTCAAACACTCCACCATTTATAGAAACGTTTCTTATATTTGATCTTTGTGCCACATATTCTATTCAAAGGGAAGAGGCACAAATAAGTACAAATAAGCTATCGTATGCTATGAATTATTAGATTCACATAAAAAGATATTTAAGGTGATATGAAAAAGACTTGTGACTGGGAAAGATGGTAAATTGGCCAGTTAGGTAGTGAGAGCACATGATTAATAGAAAGGAAACTGTATGCTATAAAGAAATCTAGGCAAAGGTCCTTAGGACATGAGTGAATACTCGAGGATGATTTGTGGGAGTATAAGAATCACACATGAGAAGTCAGACATGGGCTGTAATTTGTGCCTGTGAAGGGGATACATACATAGATAAAATTATGGATGGGATGGGAGCCCAGGTTTTCTTGATGTTAATGCTTGCTCTTTATTCTTCATGCCATACTGCCTTTTATTTGGGCTTAGTGATAATTACTTAAATTAACCTCTGCAATATCTTAGAGTTGTTGATCTTCATGGAACTTCAAAAATGGGGTAAGGGGTGAATTCCATAGGCAAGGGCCAATATAATTTGCAGATGCCTGATGATAATGTGGGAACAATGACATGGCTAAGTTTAATAAATGCTTTGTGAATGATTGATTGATAATAGGATGTTAACAGAAAATCTCTGCCAGTAATGATATACTTAGATGAATGGCAAATGCACCTACTTGAACTCCATCATTATTCTCTCAATTTTGGAAATACTTAAACTTTGTATAACTAATCTGACTTCTAAATTATGGTTCTGCACACAGTTACAAATTATATGGCTACCTGTCACTCTCAGAAGTACCACATCAGAGGTCAGTTGATGGCAGTTACTACTTGGGGTCACCTATGTAGTACACTGAGTTTTCTAGTACCTTTGAATAATAATATAGGGCACTGGATAGAGCCATTTTTAACTCCCTACCACAGAACACTAAATTCAATATCATTCTGGAAGAAATCTTATGGAAATTACTTATCTATATTCCTGAATTTTTTCCATCATCTTGATCCTTAATTCCTATTAGCTGTATCAAAGGCTGTCTCTGTTATGCTATACTTTTTCCCCATAGAAAAATGTTTAGATATAATAGTTGTTTAAGAATCAATCTTTTCATCAAAGATTTGGGTTCTATAAACTATTGAGTAATCTTATAGGTTCAATAACATCAAATACTTGACTTAGTCATGTTTTAATTTTGAGAAAAGGCTGTCAAAATATAATTTATCCCAATGACAAAAATTAACAACAGGATGTTGCACTTTCTTTAAATAAATGGTAAATATAAATGATTTAGTTTAGAGAATATTGTGCATACTGTTCTAAAATGTAGGCATAGGCTTTGTCGTCTAGTTAGAGATGATAAATATTCACCCAGGTGAATCACAGCACACTAATGGCTCAATATTTTGCACACCTGTTGTGGCTCATCTCTTAAATGGCAGTTACAGAGTTTAATGTGACAACTCTGACAGTTCTTACAATAGGATATTATGACAAAAAGTAGGAAAATAACAAATTCCAAGTCTCAGATTGAGTCAAGGTTCCTTAAATTTATAATCTCAACTGGTGTTCTTGAGAATATTGCTCATTTGTCAAAACTGAATGAGGCTCCAGCATTAGCTATCAGAGTGTCATAATCCAAAATAGTCTTCCACCAGTAGCCATTGGAGAGATACATATATAGCTCCAAGCCAGTACTGTTTGTAGAAGGAGCATGATCACTATAGTATTTTCTGTGGAAGGCTTATTTAGCCTATGTACTAATCTCTTGGTTCCAACTTAAAGATAGGGATCATATTATTCCTTGCTCTCATTACAAACAACATTTTCTTTTCCAATCAAATACCTCAATGATTATATAATTTATGGTACTTATTTATGTTTTTTATTAAAGATTTCCTTTTCTTATAATATAACTTAATTATCAATAAACAATAATTAATTATACAAAGAACAAAAATATTGCATGTGAAACTATACATATAAAATGTCCATTTTCTTTTAAAAGAAATGTAAAGTTTACAACAAAATTGTTCAATTATTTTGTGTCCCATTTTGATATTTAAAAAAAATCGTCTTGTACATTTTTGTCATATTGATTTTTTTTCTTCCCTCCTTCTCTTCTTCCCTCTTTCCCTCCTTCTCTCCCTCCCTTCTTTCCTTCCTTCTTTCCTTCCTTCCCTCTCTCCATTCGTCTCTCCCTGCTCCTCTTTCTCCCTCATTCTCCTCTCTTCCTTCCCTCCCTCCATTTCCCCCTTCTCTCCTTCTTTCCTTCCATTCTGAGTTCCCTCTCTCCCTCCCCTTCCAGATTAACAATGTGAGGCAAAGACATCTCCTCTCCACCCTACCTCACTCCCATTACCATAGTCTTACATATATGTCCACAAGCAGACACTACTTCTCCAAGTATCACAAATGACAAATTAACAAACATAATTCACTGCTCTTTAGTAGTTTAAAATGTCCATTTATTTAAAAGAGAGAATAGTTGTAAGACAGATGACATTAAAGCACATTGGATTTGGAGCAAGAGAATCAATATTTGAATTTGTCTTCTTCAACTTTACTACTTAAGTGAATCTGAGCAAGTCATTTGGGCACATGCAACATGGTATAGGAAATGGGAATCAGGAAAACTTGAGTTGGAAACCTGACTCAAATATTTACTAACTATATGATATTGACAAGTTACTTAACCTACCTTATTTTCAGCTTCCTTTCTTATAAGATAGCACTAATAATATCATCTGCTTCACAGAGATATGATAAGAATCGAATGAGATAATGTATGTTAAAAGTGCTTTTCAAATATTAAAGTACAATGTAAAGTTGTTGCTGTTATCATTATCATTATACCATTGTTCTTGTCTCCTTAGGCGTAAACTGAAGATTTTGAACTAGATAATTTCTTATCTATCTCAAAACTCAAAGGTTAATTAGTTTTTTTTTGAATTTCCATTTGAGAAATCCAATCTCATAGATATATAAGAGATAAATAAAAGGGATGAAATACTATAAAAGATTAAAGAGCCATAATCTCTTCATAGTCATTACTGTTAAACATTTTCCAGCTTTGAAACAGTTAACATATCTTATAACTTTACTTAACTCCATTTAAAATCACAAGTGAAAAGTTTCTTGTTGTGATAACAATGGTGACCTGAACAAGTGGATTGTGTCAGTTAACTATAGGTGCCAAGAAAGGATATAAAAAGGAAGAAAATCAGATAGACCTAGGAGGTCCACAAGGGTGAACAGAGGTGCTTCATGAAGGTCTGCAAGCAAGATTCTGTTTTCCTCATTATAAAGGCAGTGCCTGTCACTTTCACAATAGCAAAGATATTCTTTGTAGTCTTATAAATGTTCTTTCTTTTCTCAACATATTAGCTATCTCTCCATTAGGATTAAAGTTCTTAGTTTCTAGAATATGGAAATTTTCTCATGTTTAGGCATTGTAACTGGGCCACTTTTCATTATTTTATTAAGAAATGATTTTAATCACTGCATCAAAAAATTGGTCACTGTTGAAGTCTTGCATTTTACCACCAATTGCTTATTTTATGCAAAGTACCATTAAAAACTTTCAATAATAAAAGCTGATCACACAGTAGGCTAGATTCATCTAAAGAGATAGAATGGGGGATAATTTTCATTTTCTCATTTTTAACTCATAAATAGCATTCCTATCAATTATTTATCTATTTTCAAATTTAATTAATGGTTCTAGTGATAATTGCATAATTTCTATGGCCATAGAAAAAGCAGTCAGTATGTAGATAATAGGACATTTTAATATTTATGAAGTTCAAAGTTTTCTATAAATAGAGAAATTCAGAAATTACCACCAGACCTATAAATTATTATACAAAGAGAAATAAATAATAGAAAGTGCATTTGTTTGAGAAAATGCAAAAAAAGCTTGTGTGTGTGTATGTGTGTGTGTGTGTGTGTGTGTGTGAGAGAGAGAGAGAGAGAGAGAGACAGAGGGAGACAGAGAGAGATAGACAGAGACAGAGAAACAAGAGAAAGAGACAGAAAAAAGAGAGACAGAGACAGAGAAGGTGGGGAAGTATGGTAGATTTACTCATTGCTACTTTAAACACTATGCTTGATGCTGGCAAAAATATGGATAATCACCTCAAAAGGCATGGTTACAAGAAATATTAGGATTATGAAAGACTTGCTTTTGTTTCAATGTCATAATTGTTAAAAGGTTTTACTCTGACAAAGTCATATCAATCTTATTCCCTATAGTTCTCTGCCAATACAATGTACTATGCTTTAATTCAAATCATTTTGAATGGAAAACATATAATCCAAAATCCTTTCCCTGGGGGGTAGAAACTTATATCCTCACATGCTTTGGCTTTAGAGTTTGTCTCTCACACAGTGGTTCCAAACAGATGAATCCTTGTTTCAAGGTTTTATTAGAGCTTCCTCAGGGGAAGGTGAGCTCTGGATTAGTTATTTGCCCTCTAACAAATAAAACAACAACAAAATTCCCACAATCCTTAAAATTCTAATCTACATTAAAAGAGGGGATATTTTAACATACACTAATGAAATTAGAATATAGGAAAATAATGCTGATATATTATCAAAGTCTTTTCTTTTAAAGCGTTTTTGCCCAATTGTACCTCCTTGCAGACATAGCACAAGAAGAGTCAAGAATGGAGAGGCAGCCTTGGGCAGTAGCTGATTTTAGATGCTTCACAGGTGCATGCTCCATGTATTTTTGAATAGGATCAAATCCTAAGATTTTAAACCTGAACCCTTCAAGAACATTGACAGCAGACTCTCAAGGACAAAACTATTATCTCAGATCTCAGAAAACTGAGCACTGTACCATCTACAGAAAACGAAGAGCCACTTGTGGATTTGATTTTCTTAGGAAATCCACATCCTCTTTATACCTTCTCCCTCTAAAATGGTGTTCGTATCCTGATGAGCATACAGAATGAGTTTTGACTACAATCTAAACCACAAAAATTATATTGCTGGAATCAAATTACCTGTATCATTCAAATCGTAGGATTTAGAGCTGGAAGGGCACCTTAGAGATCATATTTTATATTTAAACATTGCACAAATAAAATGTTCACAAAATTATTTTTCAGTTGCTGTCCTCATTTCTTACCATTGAGACATGAGACATATTATACATATATTTTTTTCATTTTTCAAAGGGTCTTGTTAAGATAAAATTCATAGCAAAAATTGTTACCATGTCAACTAATTTGTGTTTAAAAGTTAGCATGGATATGAAATTCAAACATATATTTAATCAATCTACATTGCACTAGGTGCTAGGGTTGTAATTCAAAGTAATGAAACAATTTCTACTCTTAAGGAACATATTCATGTAACTTATGACTCAAAGAAATGTGAGATAGAGGAGAGAACATCTGATTAGGAATTATAAGTTCTGTGTTCAAGTCTGAGCTTGATTACTTACTGGCATATTGCTTATCTTCTCTGGTCTTCAGTTGTGTTCTCGGTAAAATGGGGAGAAGGACACTTCCAACTACCTACCTTAAAGGGCCAGAGGAGGCAAATCTTTGTAAGGAGTTTTGTAACAATAAAGTGTTATACCAAAGTGAATTGTTGTCATTCTAGATATTAGGTCTCATTATCAACTTATTATTTACCTTGGGGAGGGAGCCAATATAATCAGAACTGTGTTTCATATATGGAGGAAATTAGCCAAATAGCTTTCTGATGTTGGTTGCAAAAATGGAAGAGAAAAAATGGAATCTTAAATATTATATATATACATATGTATATACATATATAATCTAATAAGCTTGTTTTTCATTTATTTTAGAAGTAATTTACTATTTTAAACAGCCTGAAAAGAGAAACTTTTTCATGGTGGGAGAAAAGGTCTACAGATATGTTTGAGGGATTTAAGTATTTGGAAGTATAATATCTTACTGGTTCAGTAAATGTAAAAATGAAATTTGGAAATAAAAGAGCAAAAGTTGAATAATAATATTAAATCAGAGGTTGAGTGTATGGAGTTTTAAGTGTCAAATTTATTTTTTTTATTAAAGCTTTTTATTTGTATAACATATGTATGGGTAGTTCCCCAGCATTGATCTTTACAAAGCTTTCCATTACAAATTTTACCCCCAGTCCCCTCCCCTCCCCTAGATGGCAGGAAGTCCACTACATGTTAATAATGTTGAAATACTTGAGAAGTTGTGCAAGAAGAATCCTATCTACAAGAAAAAAAAAAAAGAAAACCAGAGAAAGGAAACACAATGCAAGCAAACCTCAATAGAGAACATGAAAATGTTACGTTGTGGTCCATATTTCATATCCCTCTCTCTGGGTGTATATGGCTTTCTTCACTGAACAATTGGAACTGGTTTGAGATATTTCATTGTTGAAGAAAGCCATGTCCATCAGATTGATCATCATGTAATATTGTTGTTGCTGTGTATAATGATCTCCTGGTTCTGCTCGTTTCACTCAGCATCAGTTCATGCAAGTCCCTCCAGGCCTCTCTGAAATCGTCCTGCTGGTAGTTTCTTACAGAACAATAATATTCCATAACATTCATATACCATAATTTATTCAGCCACTCTCCAATTGAGGGGCATCCCTTCAGTTTCCAGTTTCTAGCCACTACAAAAAGGGCTGCCACAAACATTCTTGCACAGGTGGGTCCCTTTCCCTCCTCTAAGATATCTTTGGGATATAGGCCCAATAGAAACACTGCTGGGTCAAAGGGTATGCACAGTTTGATAACTTTTTGAGCATAGCTCCAAATTGTACTCCAGAATGGTTGGATCCGTTCACAGTTCCACCAACAACGTATTAGTGTCCCAGTTTTCCCACATCCCCTCCAACATTCATTGTTATCTTTTCCTGTCATTTTTAAGTGTCAAATTTTGCTTTCAATTCAGGCATAATTATATATGTTTCAACTCTTTTACCCAGAAAAATTATAAATTATAACTATCTCAAGTAAGGAGTTGTGTTTTTTTTTTCTTTCAAGTGAATAAAGGAAGGAAAATGAAGAAGGGAAATGGAAAAATAAAAGGAAAGGGAAGGTAAAGAAGGGAGAAGAAGGAAAAAAGAAAAGGAAATGTAGTAGAGAAGAAGAGAGCATAAAAAAGAAAGGAAAAGGAAAATAGAAAATAGAATTGAAAGTGTAAGGAGGAGAAAGGAAAGAGAAAAGAAAGGGAAAGGAAAGTGAATGGTTGAGAACAAGAAAAAGAAGAGAAAAAGAAAGGAAAAGGGGCAAAAAAAGGGGAAATGAAGGGGAAGAAAAAAAGAGAAGGGGAAATGGATGTAATAAAAAAGAAATGAGTTGGTAGATGGTAATAGGTATAGGCTCCTTAAGAAGCACAAGCTTGGTATTTTGTTTTTAATCTCTCCAGACAATATATATATTATAATGAAAGGTTAATTCGCAAAATAGGAGCTCAATAAATCATTTAAACTATTATGTAAACAATAGTGGGTTTTTTTAGGCTGCATCTACATAAGCAAAATGGAGAACTGTTACCTATTAACTTACTCAAAACCATCTTCTTCACCTCAGATTTGATTTCAAAGGACACCTGCGTAATCTTAAGCCTGACTTGTCCTGATCTGTGCTCTACATTTTATTATTCAAGGATCCATTTAACTTACATTGATAAACACTGGTGGACAACATACTCTCAATGTGTCCTAACATCTTTTCTTTTCATAGTAATGACAGGGAGGATTTCATTTGGGGTATAGAAAGTTGGTGTCAAATTCTGAGCTTTAAACTATATTTTCTTACTATTTAAAATTAATCAATTCATCCTAGTACTCTGGGTACTGTTCACAATAATCCCTTTCTTTGCTAGTTTCTACCAGGTTTCTAAAAATACATACATACATACACACATGCATACATAAACAAATACATGTAATACATATGTGTGTGTTATTTAAAACAAACAATAATACATGCATATATAAATATGGGTACTTATGTATACATAGAGATAAATCTCAAACCCATGAAATCATTAGTGTAGGAAGTTTCCTAGTGAGGAGTGGAAATACCCCTTGTATCAATGCAAAGGAAAATTATCCTGAGACTTGTGTTTTGGGAAGGCATTTGGAGAACTGGGAGATTAAGTAACTTATCTACCTAGGGACATAGACAATGTGTATCAGAGGTAAGATGTGAAATCAAGCTGTTTGGAGTACAAAGCAAGTTCTCTATTCTGTAAGTCAGACTGTCCCTTCAAATATTATTCACCACCAATTCATATCTAAGTTAATCACAGAGAATAATTAATAGCTGTAGTATCATTTTTAGAGTCAACTAGCATTGTGAATAACAAAGAAATCCAACTCTGCCTCTTGATAACAATAAATCAAATCTTACTGTCTACGTACCAAGTTTCTATAAAGATCCTTTAAGAGGAAGTCTAGGAACTTCTCAAGAGAAATAAGAGAAGGAAAAACAATTCCAAATGAATCCTCTCAATATTTTATGTCACCTCAAGTACGAAATTGTTGAATTTTCCATTTCCAATCACACACACACACACACACAAATAATGACTTTCATATTGTTTGAATTTTCTGTTCTTTTTGACAGAGTATGACATTGCATATATAATAACTGAACACATATTAAAATCTAATGTGGAATTAGAAGTTTTGGCCACTGATTATATCAGGAAGCACTGGCTGCAAAGGCCAACAATTCCCCAGTGACAAGAGAACTGCTTATAATTAATGGGTGTTACGACTATAAGGAGCATCTTAATTCTTTGGGGAAAATACTTCAAATACTAAACATCCTACTGTGACAGACAGTTTTAGGCTGGGAAATTATTAAAAATAATAATGATGATGGTGGTGGTGATGGCAATGATGAAGGTAATGATTCTATAAGATGCTTTGTCTTAAAAGTCAGATTATCTGAAAATGAACAGGGATGCATTCACTCCTGCAGTTGTGGTTTTTATACACACCGCATTACTTAGCTGAACTGCACTGGGCATCATTACATTTTATAATAATTATGATGATGATAAAAATGATACAGTAGCTGACATTTGTCTAGCACTTACATAGTGCTGTCACGTATATCATCACATTTAATCCTCCCTTAACCCTGTAAGGCAGATAGTGTAAGTATTATTTCAATCTTACAGAAAAGGACATTAAGGCGCAAAGCTTTATACTGACTTAGTTCAAGGTCATGTAACATTAAGTGCTATGTCTAGGACAGGTGCAAGTTTTCTCAATTTTAAAACTTGGGTCTCATTCACTGAATCACCTAACTGATCTGTGAAGACATGAAGCATGGTTTCTTAACCTGGTATTCATGTACATATATATATATGTGTGTGTGTGTGTATATATATGTATGTGTATATATATATATATGTATATATTTGGATAACCCTATTCCAATACAATTGTTTTCCTTTATAATCCTAGATATCTTATTTTTATTTCAAAAACACTACTCTGAAATGGGATTCATAGGTGTTGCAAGACTGTCAAAGGGGTTCATGCCATAAAAAGATTAAAAACCTCTGAAATAAAAGGATGCTGATAACCAGACTTTTCTTATATTTTTGGAAGAACTCCCTTCTAGCTTAGGAGATGAAAGAGTACTTATTTACCTAATGTCCATTGCCATATTCCATATCTCTGAGCAGGAGAGGTGATTTCCCACTTACATGGCAGTAGTATGTCATGTAATAGTAAATAATAAGCATCTTTTCCTATTTACCAGTTTCTCTGCTCCTCAAAATCTAACCTCTAATGAGGCAAAAAAAATCTTCCCATGACCATAACTGCAACTGACTTGAATATATTTTGAACATTTATAATAAGGTGTTACATTCATATGACCAAGCTTGAAATAATTTTAAGTGAAAATTATTTACACAGTTATCTTCATCTTGATAAAGCAGAAAATGTTTACTTAAAAACAGGAGATGGGATAGAGAGGGAATAATTATCTGAATATAGTTTTGTCTTAATCACTCCTAATTTTTTTAGAAAATAGATTTATCAGATATATTTGCATTATCTTCCTGGTGCCCTTATTTAACGATAGGTATGATGATAATGATGATGTGTCATATGAATATTGAGCTCCTAAATTATGAAATGAGGACACAGCATGAAAATTTAAAGCATTGTGTTAATACAGAAAAGTCATCTCTCCAACAGACTTGAGTAGACTGCTTTGTGTTAAAGCCCATTGTTTCAAATGCAGTTATTCTTAGATCATATTTCATTCTGTCCCCAATATACTCAGCATTCAAGAATTAATCAATAAGCAAACCACATGGGTTATATACCCAGACTAGAAAGGCAAGGGGACATAAATCAAATATTTAAGTATTTGTGAAACAAAAGCTCAAATATGAACTTTTCTTTGCTAAAGATATTTAATCAAAATTGTAAATTGTGTTTTCTAAATTGATGTAATGAAACCTTAATAGGAGGTTTGGATATGGCAGCTCAATTGAAGAATATGTCAGGGAGAGGCAGTGTAGTGTTAAGGAAAGATAGCTTGAGCTAACAGGAAAGGATGTGGGTTCAAGTCCAAACGATGCTGTCCTCTTATGTGAATTTAGGAGACAAGTCACTTCACTTTGACAAGACTTCAGTTTTCTTAGCTATTAAGTAAGGTAATTGGGTTAGTTCATCTCTGAAGTTCCTTCCAGATAAAATTCTATGAATCTATGACAGAGAAAATTTATATAAGAGTAATACACTTATTTTCTTTGGGAACAATTTGGAAAGAAATATTGTGCTAATATTTACTCCAAGGCAATCCAAAAAATGTTTATTATATGTTTGTTCTGTGTCAGGCACTGTACTAAGCAGAGAGGATCAATGAAATAAAAAGAAAGACAATTCCTGCATTTAGGGAGTTTATAATCCAAAGAGACAACACACAAAAGGAGGAAGAAATGTGGAAGGAGGGAACAGAAAGAGGAAACAAGACATCAGAAGAAATCTGGAATGGCAGCACCTTGTTCAATGGAGTTGGAACCAAGCAGGGCAGGAGATGCAAAAATGAAATGAGCTGAGTCCAATATCTGCTCTTTCTAAAGGAAGGCATTGGGAGGAATTCAGTACTCTGCACTTCAATCACAGGAGAAAAGAGAGGGAGGGAAGTTCTGTAAATCAGGGCTTAAATTAGCATGAAGATTAAGGGTACTGAGTTTATCTAAGGTGGGGTGTCTTGTTATATTCAGTTTAAACTAAGCAGAGTAGAGATGCAAAATAGAATGAGAATTTCTCATTGAGGATGTTTAGGCTACAGTTCAATGATTTTTATGCAATAAGATGATCTCCACAAACAATGAAATAATTGTTCCAAGTCATATAGGTACAAAGTAGTAAAGCCAGAGTTAGAACCCACATCTTCAGATTCTGATTCCTGAGATATTATTTGTAAGTATTCTTTGTAATATTTGTAATTTCCTGGCACATAGCAGGCTTTTAATAAAAGCTTATTACCTTACTTTTCACTGCTACTCTATTGATATTGAGGCAGTTAAAAAGTTGTATTTAAAAAAAAGTTAGCCTAAAAATTTTGTTGTTGTTTAGTCATGTCCGACTTTCTTCATCACTCAATTTGGGATTTTCTTGGTAAAGATATGGGAATGGTTTGCCATTCCCTTCTCTGGCTCTTTTGTTCATATGAGGAAACTGAGGCAAACAAAGCTGTCCATTATAGCTAATAATGTTCTAAATCTAGTTTTAAGCTTAGGTCTTCCTGACTCCACTTTATGTACTGCGCCACCTAGTTGCCTCAGCCTAAACATTGAGGACTGAGTGACATCTGGGTTCTCTTTTGTGAAGATACTATATTATATGAATAGTAGCCATCCTTTCCACTCTCTACTAGTAACTCAATTTGACTCTGAAGCATGCATTTACCACTGGGGCACCAGATCAATGAGGACAGGAAACATAACCATCCTTTGTCCTCTTATTCATATTATTCCCTCCCTTCCTTAGGAAAAGTTGGGTAGGATTGGAATAGAATATTTCCTATTAGAAATACATGTTCTTATCCCTATCTTTCAATAACCTCTTATCCTAAAGAAACATCCAATTTAAGGGAGACTTTGAGGACTTAAAAATTAATGCTATTAATGTAGACTTTTTTGGATTTTCCTACTTCTTTAGGGAATCAGCTCATATTATATGAGTGATTACAGAAACTCTAATCCCTAGGATAAATTCAAAACACCACTGGTTGGCATTTAAGGGGCTTCACAATCTGGCTCAAGCTACCTTACAAATTGATTACACAATTCTTTTTCTTCTTCATGCACTCTAGTTTTTAATAAAACTGGCAAACTTGCTCTAAGTCTCTGAGCATTTTATCATCTCCTGCCTCCATGTGTCTTAAGGCTGCCTCGCATAACTGAAAATCAGTCCCTCCTCTTGCATCTCATAGATGTTTTTTTTCAAAGTGCAGTTCAAGTGCCATCCCCTAGAGGAATCCTATCTTAATGCCCTCAATTACTATTGCCACATCCCATTATTTTATATTTACTTTGCACATATTTTATAATTCATTATCTGGTACAAGTTAGTTTTTCTCCAATAGAATATAAGCTCCTTGAGAGTAGAAATTGTTTTTATATTTTTATTTTTGTGAACCATGCACCTGGCAGAGTGGGTGCTTCATAGATGCTTGAGGAATGAGTAACGAATCTCTTCTCTGAAGGACTCTCCCAAATGGGTTTTTTTTGTCAGTTGGTCAGTCAATTAGCATTTATTATGACAGGTTCTGTGCTAAGAGGATCTATGAACACATATAATGCTAATGAATGGTACAGTTTTGATCTTTTGGCATTTGGCTCATTCTGTTCTCTGAGGTGTCAATCTATAATATAGCTGTTACAGAGGGATTCCTTCCTTCCCAAATATGTGGTTTCTCTTCTAGGTTTCTTTTCTACTTTTAAATATTTTTAATTGCACATTTTCATTTTCTGGAACTGGCTGTCTTCCTATGCTTAATTTGACAACATTACAATATCATAGAAAGTGCTATCTTTAAGGGTTTTTTTCTGCCTTAAAAATATAATAAGCTGTGATGTTTATTTTATTGGTAGCCAAGTACCAGTAATTTAGCTCAATAGATTTCTTTTGTTCCTACATCGTTAAATGTACATATATTCATATGGGTGTACACACACACACACACATATATATATGTGTGTGTGTGTGTACATAAATTTCCACACAAAGCCTTTCATCTGTTGATCTCAGCACTTCAGAAACTAATTAATCTTTACAATATGCCTGGATCAGCATTATTCTCTCTCTCTCTCTTTTTTTTTTTAGTGAGCAAACAAACACCATGAAATTAAGCAGATTATTCAAGGTCAAATAAAGAGATTGACAGCCAAATATGATTTGAATTCAATATTCCTATTCTTTAATTTAAGGTTGAGAAGGCCAGTTTTAAGACATGTAGAGTAATTGTTATGAAACCATATCCTAAATTCTTCTTTAGATATCCTGGTTTTAGGTAAATAATCACTAGGTAAATAAAGCCCCATGAAAGTATATAGACAGTGACATTATGGAGACTGTTCAATAAATAAGAGTGAGTTAACCAGGGAAAAAGCAGACCTAGACTGCACTTTCTCAACAAGTAATTCTCAACAAATTGTTGAAAAAAATCTCCAAACCAAGTTCTATTTGAATTATTTACTAGATATGAGCTCTACCAATATTTCAGAGTCTCTCTGCTGTGCAGTTTTTCCCCATTCCTTACTCCATCTATTTCCTCACAGATTAGTTGTCAAAGGGGAAAAAAGAAAATAATGTCTATTGGGGATGGATGAATGAGGGAGGGGGACACAACCATAGTTCTACCCTCTCAAATACATGATTTAATAAAGAAAAGGAAGAAGGAAAATAAGGAAAGCAGACTATAATAGATATGTTGCCTGATTTCCACCAGGACAACCACCTAGTCTCCTTTAGACCTCTATCATGTTAAGGTCAGTGACTATCTTCATGCCTGATTTACTGGATGTCAGAATCCAAACCATCACAAGGCTCTTCTATTCATTTTTCTCCTGAGGAGAATAGGGAAGGCCCAAGTGTATCATCCTTCATATAGAGTTTCAACTGATGCAAATACATCCCCTGATGTGTAACTTCAATTGTGCATATGTTTACTAAACTGTAAACTATTAATTTATTATCCAATTTTCTTGTCAATTTGAGGAATGTTTTTAATCCTTGTAAAGGATGGAAGGAATTGAGCATACTATCTAAACAACTCATGGTTCCATTACAAAAGACACCCTTGTATTTATTAAGCAGCCCCCATACTTAGTCATTGTCTACATCCTATTAGAATGTTTCCATTAGGGCAAGAGGAGGGATGTAGTGGGAAATGTAGATAATGCAAAACCAAGGATATTGATAAAAATTATTTTCTTCAAAGAATTTTTCAGTAAACTCAAGCAAGATATTATAGCTACAGTTGATTGCAAGATAGGAACTAAATCATTCATTCTGCATTTAATACTCAGTACCTCTTTGGAGTGATAAAGATGAACACTGCTAGATCCAGGCTCAGAGTTTTATTTTTCAAAAGGTGAAAGGTACTGCTGGGCTGTGTACAAAGAGATATATCTTCTTAGAACTTAAAGTAGTTTTGATGTTTCCTCTCTATTAACGTAAATTACCTTTCTCTTAACAAATCAAAATTGATGTTGAACATGTTGCTCCTCAGTTTCTTAGTCTCTCCATCCATAAGATGAATTGCCATTTTAAATTTCATTGAAGGCCATGCTTCTCAGATGGTTTGAGATACTGGGATAAAAATATTCTCTACAAAGTGCTAAATAGCCATACTTCTTGGGACCACACTTCTTTGAATAAAGACTGCTGTGAAAAAAAAATCTTAATTTAGAAGCAATGAATACTTCTATGGTAAAAAAATAAAAAAAACAGATATCTTAAATGTTAAGCTCTAGAAAATAAATGTCTAACTCAAATGCCAACCTCGGAGAACATGTTTAAGATAATAAAATTATGAGCAATTAACTTCCCGACCTCTCACTCTAAGAAGAAAGTGCAGTCTAGGTCTGCTTTTTCCCTGGTTAACTCACTCTTATATTTATTGAACAGTCTCCATAATGTCACTGTCTATATACTTTCATGGGGCTTTATTTTGCATTCTATTTTGATCTCACACTTTAATTTGTATGATAGTTGTTTGTTTATCATAGGATCAGAGCCGTTAGAGCTGGAAGAAACCTCAAGTGTCATCCTGTCTATCCCTCTTATTTGACAGATGAGGAAACTGAATCCTATAGAGATTAAGTCACTTGTCCAAAGTCACACAAGTGGTTCCTTCAAGACAATACAGTTGAACCTCATTCTTTCCAATTCTGAGGTTAGCTCTTTCTCTACTACAATATACTACCTCAGACTATTTACACATCTTCCCTACTTCCATTAGATTATAAGGACTGTGAGAATGTTTTCATTTACCCAAAGGAAGATAATATGGTCACTCATGATTCTGGCCATTTTCATGGTGAATATTTCTGAGGTTTTTCTTCCAACTCTTCTACTAGTTATTCTGACTGCAAAGGATAAGAATTGCATCCTTTCTTTCCTCCCTTTCCAAATCCATTACTGGAAAGAGTGAGTGCTCAAGAAACCTGTTTAGAGAAATAGAAATATTTTGGGGGGAATATGCACAAATCTAAATACTAGTATACATCAGTACAGTGCCAGAAATAACAATAAATATTTTAATTAATGTATTAACTCTTATTCAGAGAATAGCAATATAAAGTCAGTGCACTCAGCTGAAGCTTTTCCTATGCATCTGCTTTCCAAAGCTAGAGAAGATGGAGTTCCTGACCCGTGGCAATTTAGTTAGAACACATTTAACCCAGCTTTCCAAAGAAGGTAAAGACCTTCAGTCCACAAAAAAATGTGCTGGCTCCTTTCACAATTTGCTAGTGAAGATGGTACAACTAACACTATAGAAATAAGATACCATGGTCCTAAACCTGGGAATGAAAGCATTAATTTTTATTGCAATTGTTCTTAGCCCACAGCCTGATTTCTCTGGGGCCCAGTCTCATGTCTTTCCATCCCTGGGCCCCTTGACCTTTGTGAATGTGGACAGCTGATTTAATCTGAGATGATTCTCTAAATGTGAGGTTGCAATTTATTAAAAGGAGAAGCCTGCTTGGTGCTATCTTTGTTATTCAACTTCTGATGCTTGTTAATATACCAGCCTCTCACCATGGCGCATTCAAGAAGAATCTGAGATCAAAACCTTATAGACTCTTAGAAGAATAATTGGACAAAGTAGGGCTTCAATTTGGAGATATGAGAATCAAGTCACAGAGGAGATGGAAATGAAGAAATCTCATATTTTAGAAGCCAAATCCCTGCTTTCATGATGATGTACTTAATGATCTCATTTTCTTGAGCACGAGAGGAAAAAAAGGAATACTTTAACAATGGAAAAGCCCTTTAAGTAATAAGCAAAGATTATTCATTGATCTTCAGAATGGCATACAGGATACCAGGGATAAACTTTATCTGGGTATCAGTCACATACATTCGTACATGTATAAATATATACATATTTCTTTATTTACTGACTTCAATTTTTCATCTCACCCTCAGTCTATGAGAGGAAAGGGGAAAAAACAATATGAAAGTAAAGAAACTTAATATGTGTGGTAATCCCTGAAGTGTAAATCATGGCAAAATACACCTGTGAAATTATTTTCTTCTCCTGTATAACTGTTAACAAATCTAACAACTTCACTGAGTACAGTATTAAGGAAAAACCAGTCCAAATGTTAGTTAAGTTAAGCAAACAGCACTTAAACAGCCTACAAGGCCTGCTTGGGTTATAGAATGTTCTTTTTTTTGCTGTAACCTTAGAGCAATTTTGTGAGTGATGGACTTCTTTGCTACCTTATCAACAGCATTGTCCTTAATATTTAAGTTAGTGCTAATGATGGCTTCACTTTTTAAATTTATCTCATGAAACCTATTTTCCAAGCAAGCCCTAGAATGTCTAGGATGAAACTTTCCGTTGGAGGCAGACTTAATGTAAATGAATCAGAAGACCAACTGTTAGAAGCCGCAGTGGGTGATAATAGTAATAACTCAGTTATACCAGTGAGAGTAGTAGAGTATTATAAATAGATACATACATACATACATACATACATACATACATAGACAGATCTGGAAACACATGGGAGACTGGTTGGGTGTCAAGTATTTTGTTCCATTTAAAATTGGGAATATTAACTTTATGGCTGCCCTCTGAAGTGGACAAGCAAAATTAAATATGTCATAATATACTGTTTTAACTTACATAAATTCTTAGTTTTCAAGACAAAGTGATCATTTTTCAGTGTTTTCAAATAGAAAGGCAAAATAAATGATACTTAAAGAATGTAATAATAGAACATTTAAGTTTTACAAAAAAATGTCAATTCTTCATCTCATTTAAGTCTAACAACATTATGGAGAAGTAAATTAAAACTCAGAAAAATTAAGTTATTTGTTCAAGATCAAGTCATTATTAAGTGTATGAGGCAGGATTCAAATTTACATCTTTCTTGTATCTTAGATACTTAAAAGTCTGAAGTATTCCCAGGTTAAATTCTGCCACTCACATCAAAATTTTGCCACATAAGGCATCATTTGTAATAAAATGAGTAGTATATGATATGTAAAGTGTCCATTATGAAAAAAACCCCAAAATGACTTAGAAACCATCTACTGCATATTTGTTTCTAACTAATAGAAATGATAATAATAATGATAAATATTTATATAGTGCTTTCTGTGTGCAAGTCACTGTGCTAATGCTCTCTCTCTATCAAGAACCAGGAAGTCCTTACTGGTTACAAGTTAGTGAGAATGTTTTTCAGTTATGTTCCAAGCCAGAAACAGAAAAGATGGAGGTTACTGATTTGCTATGATTTCTTTGGTACTGAGAATATGGGTGAGATCAAATAAATAATTCTCCTCCTTGTTCATATGTCTAACAGACCACAATTGTTAGCAACATTCTTTTATCATTAAATTTTATCCATTTTTAAAATGTAAATGCCTCTAAAATGATAATAGAAAACTTCAAGGGCCAACTCAGATGTCAACTTCTCTCTGAAGCTATCCCTAATCTCTCCACCAAACATTTCTTAAGGGTTTCCTGTTTCAGAGTTTTGATTGGATTTGGTTTTATCCTCTACTTACTTATCACATTCTAATTTGTATTATCATTTATATGCCTCACACTGTTCTTCTCCCCTTAAGATTTTAAGGACTATATTTTATTTCATTCTGATATCCTCAGCTCCTTGCATGATCCTTGCATTTAAAGGCATTTCATTTTTTAATTAAATTTTTCACACCTTAGTAAAAATAAACTTACCAGAATCTATTCTGAGAAGGAACTGTAGTTGGGAGAAAGGAAAAACAAAACAAAACAAAAACACGAATACTTTAAAGAAGTGGAAAAGGGATGCCAACAAGATAGAAAAGGGAGAAAACTGGGGAAACAAGGGTAAGTGTAAACAAATTTAGACAACTCAATATTATTATTATTATTAATCTAGCTCTATAGTAGTTCATCTTTTAGCAAGAAATAATGTTTGAAAGTGGATTTGGAAGTGAGGTCCAAAAAGAAACGCAGCTTTTGTTCTGAAAGAAAAGGATGGTGCTGATGGTGATAATGAAGAAGAGGAGGAAGATAATGATGGAGCACTGGAGTTGGAGCCAATGTAAAAGAATAATATAATTAAAAGAGGTCTAACCCTGGAGTCAGACAACTTGGATTCAAATGCTACCTCTAATATTTACTAATTGCATGGCCCTGGCCAAATGAGATACTCTCTGGGTATCTCATCTTTTGTAAAATGAGGGGTTTTAACTAGATGGCCTCTGCAGTTTCCATCAGCTCTAAATCTTTAAACCCTTGAACTGTGTGACCTTGGAACATTTACATTACAATGAACAAGCAGATATGAAGAATATAAGTATCATATTCAGAATATGCAAAATAAAGAAAATAACAAAAGTGAGTACCTCAGAACATTACAAAGCAGTAACGTTTACAAACCTATTCATATTTTAAAAATTATAATGCAAATTATTTTACTGGTTTAGGGGCAGCAAAGCCAATCAAGTCCCACTTCAATACAGCACTTGAGATAAAATTCTATATTTATTCCTTCTGAGAAACCATCTGAGGATTAGATAAAGAATAGTAATAATTTTGTAAGCAAGATTCCTTCTCCTTGTACACTTTAGAGACCCTTTAAAAACTCTATTTTCAACTAATGGAAACAAATATAAACCTTCTAGAAAAACAAGGAATAAGGAGAAAATAGTTGGCATAATTAGAGTGATAGTGACATTGCTACAGCAAAAGCCAGCAGCTTTCGATCACAAAGGGAGGGGAAAAACATAATTTGCAATATTTGTATATTATTTTTACCTCCCTCTACAAATAAGATGATGATTGGATTCAAATCACATTTCAAACAGGATACATTGCTGAAATGTCAAAAAAGGAGATAGTACTTAATTCTTATAAAACCTTGAAATCTGTTCCATAAAAGTCAATTTCAGTACAAACCTTGGTTAACCTTGAATAGTTAGATTAATGATCCAACACCCTTCAACTGAACTCCTATGAATAAACAAAACTTCACAAGCAAATTTAGCAACATCTTAGAAGAAGAAAAGCAAAACCAATCAAGAGAGATGAATGACAATAACATTTCAGGGCAACAGGAGAGAACAGCAGTAAATGCACTGCAGAGAGTAAGCAATCACTGTCCCCTAGAGTCTCAACACAGCAGAGTACTTATCCTTCTAAAACACTGATATTTTCACCCCTTTCAGCAATCATTTGAACACTTTATGATTGATTGGAAATCTTCAGTTGTAACTATTTAATATACCCTGCTTGTTGAGCTTTTTTGAAGCAAGGGTATGGTGCATTTATGGTGGTCTTTCCCATCCCACCCAAATAAAGAAAGTGATCTGGAAAGGAGGATATATGGGAAGAAGAGTAGTGAAAATTAAAGATGGCTGCAATCTTATGAAAGTGAAAAAGCAAACACTATGCTTCCAGTCTTCTGGGGACATTTAAGCCTCAGACCTCTGGGATTGAGTTAGTAGCAAGGATGCCTGTCAAAAATAAAATGCAGAGTGCTCAAAGTTTAAAAAGCTTACCCTCTACCTTAACTACTTTTAAAAAGATCACTTGATGTCCACTTCACTTTGGCCACCATAAAACCTTTTCTATCAGATTACCCTTAGGAAAATATCTCTTCCAGAAGTATTAAGAATAATGGCTGGGGAGATAGATTCAAATTTATATCTTAACACATCTTTTTGTGGAAGGAATTCAAGTGAGCAAAGATTGTTAATTTGGTGAAGCTTACTGATATCCAGTTTATTTCAGGTGCCAAATGTTGGTCACTCATGCTCTTAGCATTATAAACTTGAGACCCAGGACTATCTTGTGGTGAAGTTGTCCATCTCTGGGAATCACTTAGTCCTCTCTACTGGCATCTTCCATAGCTCAGTCCCTTCTTTCATTATTTAGTCCTGAACAAGAATCTTGTTCATATTCAATGTGTTGCTAGGTTTCATTGCTCAACTTTATGCTGTCTTTCATTCACTCAATTTCACATGCCCCAAATGAGAAAATAAGCATATTCATTGTATGTTTTCTGATTGGAATCAAGCAACAATATACAATTTCTTCATAATTACCAAATGTCCCTCTGATTAGACAGTTTCTCAATCTACTATATCCCCTTTACCAATAAATTGCTCAGCACTGATAAAGCTGAATCTGTTTTGCAATATCATGTCTTATATTAAATTTCCTTCCATAACATGTATTGAAATCATTTCATCTGGATATTGCCATTTTTCCCAGGCCTATATTCTATGCATAAGCATAAAATAGTGGAAGGGGCATAAGACCTGGTTCCTTAACAGCCTCTGGCAGTTAAAAGCTGTATAATCATAAAGATATGAGGATAATAATACCTGTAATACTATGTCTGAGGATTGTCGTCATAATCAAATAAAATCAAATCTGCAAAGCATTATGTAAACATCAGCTACATTTATTGGTGTTCCTTTTAGTCCTGTCAAATCCTCATTCCCTTGGTCATTTTAATTTTCTCTCATTTGAAAATCTTTAAAATAACCTAATCTACTGACAAGGTAGAATTCACCGAGCAGAGCTTCTTACCTGGCCCATGAAGACAATGGTGATGATGATAATGACAGTAGTGAAGATAATACTGGTATTCAAGGAATACTTTGAGATGTGCAAAGCATATTGCTTACATTATCTCATTTAATCCTTACAACAATCATCATAAATACTAATAGTTATTATTAATATTCTTTTAAAGCTAAGGAAAAGGAAGCTCAAAGAGTTGAATCGAGTCTACCTTGACCACATAGCTAATAAGTATCAGCTATTACTCCTTAGGCGTTCCTAGGCACTTTCATAAAGCAAATGTGCAAAAGTTTCTATGGCAGATATGGGAAAGAATATGTAGTATTTAATATTGTCAGTGTGGGCAATGGAATTGAAAGTTACCAATGCATAAAAGCAGATGCCACTCATACACTAAGAAAAACAATTCTTAACTCTGAAGTTGGGGACTCAGTTCCATCCTAGAGGGGAGACCATAAGTAAAGAGAACTCTTGAGTTTGAATGACTCCTTATATAATGTACTGCACTTCCCATTGGTAACTCTTGACAGCACTGGAGTAACATTGAACAGTCACAATTGGAGGAGGCCAGGTAAAAAACTTTAGATGGAGAGCAAGGCAGATACTAGTGGACAGAATTCAATAAGAGCACATCCTAACCAAAATACAATCAGAAGTGGCAGCAATAGTAGCCCTTAGAATACAAAACTCAGAAATAAGATGCCCAGAATCTCATTCAGGTAAAAAGAACACATTCAACAACCTCATGAATCACGAATCATGAATAAGTAGAAAAAGCATATTATTTATTTCTTGAAATTCAAAAATTTATTGGACATTCAGAGGTATCTTGTTATTATGTAGTATAAAGGTGGCAAAAACAGAAATGACTCCAGGACCATCTATTATGGAAAATAAGATGCAGCAGAGAATTCAAACTTTAGGGAAGAATAAGAATCAATCTTCATAAATTTATTGATTTGCTGTCAAAAGATAGGTAGAATCTCATTGAAAAGGGTTTCCCCACACCCATATTGCTTATAAACAAAGCAGTGATAATTCAGTTCTTAGATGTGCTCATCAAATAGATTGTCCTGAATCTCATTTTTTTTAATGAGCTTACCCACTCATCTGACAACCCCCCCCCAGATATAATGTGCTGTTATAAGTGGAAAACAGTTAAAAAAAAGAAATAGATATTTTATTTGTGGTTTGGAAGGATTATCTCTGATCTCAAGCATCAAGAATGATTCAACTACTTTTATTACTATCCAGTTAAGAGATGAGGAACCCATGTGCTTATAGGGAATATTGGTGCAGTTAGGTAGTATAGTGGAAAGAACACTAAGCCTACAGCCAGAAAGACTCATTTTACTGAATTCAAATCTGGTCTCAGACACTTACTAGCTATGTGACTTTGGACAAGTCACTTAACTCTGCCTTTGTTTCCTCCTCTATAAAATAAACTGGAGAAAGAAATGACAAACCAATCTAATATGTGTGCCAAGAAAATCCCAAAGAGGGCCACAGAGAGTTGGATATGACCCATATAACTGAACAACAACATAAGAAATGTGTGTCCTTCATAAAACTTGGGCCAAAGAACATTGGGCAGGATCAGATGAGTGGACTATCCAACTAGAAATTGCAATGAGCCAAAATAATATAGTAGAGTCTTAGAGCCTAAATATGAAGTCACAGTCAGTACAGTAAGTAATTAAAGAACAAGGAAATGTATGGATACCTGAAATTCTGAGAGTAAAATTAAGTTCAGATTTTAGAAATAGAAGGAAAAAGAAAAGTGAAAACCTCTTCATTCTTGGTAGTGCCTTGTAACAAAGTCTAGATGGGAAGAAAAAGGCAGAAGTTTGACTGTGTATAGACATACAACACATATATGCACATACACATAAAAATATGCATATATGTAGATAGATAGGTGATAGATAAATACACAAGAGGTCTTTAGATATAAATATCTATATAGATATAGGTACCTAGACAGAAAAAGAAGGGAAAGGAAGAGGAAGAGGAAGAAGAGGACACAATGGCAGAGGTCAGAATATAATTTAAAAAAATAGATGGGTTGTATCTGAGAGAACAGGCAATAAAATTCATGTGAAGAGCCTTAGTATGGAGTAGAGATTCCAGGAAAAAGAGAGAGATTATGCATCAGATTAGGAAGGAGGGGGAAGGAAAAGGAGAGAGGAAAAAAGGAGGGAGGCAGGGTAAGAAGAAGGGGAAGGGATGGAGGAAGGAGGCAAGAAAGTGAGAGACAGACAGAGAGTAAGACTGCAAGACAGTGAGAGAAAGAAAATAGCCACAGAGAAAAAAAATAACAAAACATCAAGAGAAAGGGCAAGGAAATGGAATTGGCTAATTAAGACAGTGGTCCATAGCTATAGGAGAACAGAAGAAAGATCAACCCTAATTTTAAGTAAACATTCAGTAGAAGGAATTCCAATTATAAGTTCCCTGTTTATGACAAGAAATGGGGAAATGTGGTTAAGTCTCTGTCGAGAAAAAAGCATGCCTCTTCAGATGGTGGGTTTTACAGAAGGAGGGAGCAGACCAACTTCTAGCAATAACATCAGCATTATATTTTGCTTCCATTTACAACTCAGAGGAATTGGTATATTTCTCAGTGCAGCATATTGAAATTGCAAGTGAATTTAGAGGATCATATGACTTGGAGGCAGAAGTAATCATGGAGGTAATTTTATCTAACTATATAATTTCAGAGATAGGGAAACTGAGGCTCTGAGAGCAGAAGTCAAAGTTGCATAGGGAATAAGTGCAGGATCTGGACCCAAATTCTCTGGCTCCCAATCCAATTTCCCCTCCCCACCTCAGCAAATATATGATAATACTTTACTTTGTTACAATAGCTAAGTGCTCACATTATTTTCCACTAGAAAAAGAATCATGAAATATTAGATTTGGAAAATATTGCAAAATTTGTTTGGTTTAATTCATGTTTGAAAAGGAAATTCTTCTTGAACAAATCTGATAGGATATATTGGGTGGACCCTGAACACTCCAATAAGGAACAAATGTTCAAGAAGGGGACAAGCAGCCCATCATATTTATTCTCCATGTCTCTATCCATGCTATGAACATGTCAGGTGCATAATGAAGGTTTGGTTAATTGAATTTATTAAAGATTAAATGTTTGTGCAGTAAGCTAAGATTTCTTGAATCATCAAGTGCAGTCATCAGCATACAAAGAATGTTCTGCTGACCCAACATTAGAGTCTTTTGGTTCAAAGAATGAAATGTCAATGAACCAACATGTTTTGATGCACCATCATCAAAATTCCATTTTATAACATGGTCTATCTTTGTTAAATTAAAACATTTGCTATGGCCCTCAAGCACATACATGTGCATTTATATACATACACACTCATAATCTACCAGATGGACCACTTGGGTCCCTATGTTGTGTAGTCATTTGCTATAATCATATCATGCTGGCAGAACATGGACAAGGTGACCCTAATTCAAGTCTTTTCAGAAGAGATTGATTAGAGGTACCATTAAAATGCCAAGGGAAAGGTACTGGGAGGATGCCTTGGGGGTAACTACAAAAGGATTATGGGTCTAGGGATGATGGGGTTTGACCTAGAGAGTCGTGTACACAATCAACTCAATCATCAGGAACTTCTGCAACAATTGGGAACGAATGGAGCTGGAGCGGGTGGGGATGGTGTGGGGGATGCTGGCAGCTGTGCCTTTACTCATGGCAGATGGAGCTCTGAGACTGTTGGGAGCTGTGGAGATGACAAACATCTGCTGCTGGCAATCACTGTCCCAAACAATAGTAGCTCTGGTGGCAAAGTCTCCTGTCTGAGCATGATAAATGAGACACTGGTAAAGGACCCTGTAGAGGGAGTAGGAGGGAGGTGGATGTCCTTCTTCCCACTCCTTATAAAATGACCATGGTCTATCAAAGAAAAGATGGAACAGGAAGATTCATCAATGAGTGCATAATTAACTGATTTTATTGAAGATAATTAGACATTGAAATTATTTATAAAAAATGAACATGTGAGCTGCAAGCATCTTAAATAGAAAAAGAAAAAGCTCCTAGTTTTGAGTTAGGGAGTTCTGTTTCTCACCTGAAATCAGGCAGGTTGCTATATTCCTTCATTTGGAAATCAAGTCTGGGCTGCATCATTCTATTATGTGTGGCCTACCACTCCATTACCGCCTCTATATAAAATTACATTCCTGATTAAAATTTTAGTGCCAAACATTTTATATGATTACAGACAGAAAGTCAAAATTTGCATTTAAATAGACATATTAAAAACTCTGCAGAGGGGGAAGGACAGGAAAGCAGTGTCTTGAGAAGCCTTTTGAAAGATGATGAAATACACATAGGAGAGGATTCTTCCATCTTTGTAAACACTGGCAGGGACTCCTCCATGACTACTCTCAGTGATGTTCTACCAGTGTGTGGGATAGCAGAGAAAGTGACCTTAGCTTTGTGTTAGGAACAGAAAGAGAGAGGAAGCTACTAGAATAGTTCTGCTCTTTCCATTACAGAATTAATCATTCACTAGATCCACAAACATGTATTTGGCACACAAATATGCCAGGCCCTATGCTAGGTGCTGGAGATTCAAAGACAAAAATTAAAAAGTTCCTTTGCACCCAAGGATGAGATATTCTCTATTGCATATAACAACATGTACAGATATAATATACCCAAAGCAAGAAGAATATTGAAGGGAAGGTTGGCAGTATAACTACTCTCAACTCTTCTAAGTGGAAGAAATCTAAAAATTCTTCCTTCATTTCTTCTCAGGAATGAACATGGGAAAGATGGAAGGAAGAGGAGAGAGACTGGGGTTTGTGCGGATTGAGAGTCAGGAAAATTAGGTCCTAGTCCTATCTTTACTACTGAGTTAAATGTATAACCTTGAACAAATCACTTAACTTGCTGAACTTCATTTTTTGTATGTTTAGGAGGTTGGACCAGATGTTCTCAAAGTTTCCTTCCAGCTCTAAATTTCTTTAAGTTGACAATTCTAAATGTCACATGAGAATCAACAGAAATATTCTTTATCTCACAAGTGAACAAGATACCACGTACCTCAATTTTGACATATGCTTCCACTTCTGAGGAGGATAATTGGTCTAAAGATGGCCCATAAACTCATCATTCCCTTTTTTTGTCTTAGTCATAGAAAAAAAATCATCATAGCATTATATACAAAACTCAAAATAATGAATGAGAATTGGGGAGAAACATCTGCTAAATACCTTTCCAGCCCTATTTTATTACTGAAGCATGAAGAAATAATTTATGATAAGTTTGACTTAGCATTCTCTCTCTCTCTCTCTCTCTCTCTCTCTCTAGTTCAGCAATTTTTAGTTGTATTCATGGTTTGCTATATTCTTCTCCAGCTCATTTTACAGATAAGGAAACTGAGGCAAACAGCATTAAGTGACTTGCCCAGGGTCACACAGATAGTGTCAGAGGTCAGATTTGAAGTCAGGTCTTCCTTACTCCAGGCCTGGCACTCTATTTACTGTGCCACATAGTTTCCCAAAATATATTGATATATATTGGATGGATAGATGAAGACAGAAAGAAAGAGACAGAGAAAGAGACAGAGACAGATAGACAAAGACAGAGAGAGACAGAGAGATTATCTTTGTATATCATATATGCATTTACAGGGACTTAGTTTATCAAGGTATTAATGTTGCAGATGCCTGAATGAATAATTGGGGATACTATAAAGAGACTCAATTTCTTCTGGGGTTCTGGCAAATAATACCCCCTGTTTTGCCCTTGTAGAACCAACCTCATTTAGCACCTTAGGAAACTTTCTCAAAGAAGTGCTTCTCAATATTCCCTTTCTGTTCCCACTGGGTTGGAAACATTTTAAAGTTGGTCCTAGCAAAACGTCAAACATGAGAAAAGAAAAGGGAAAAAAGTAGCAAATACAAACTATATAGAATGCTCACTCAGAGCCTTTTTCTGCAGGCTGTTTTCACACTTCCTCAGGCGAATGGATTTTAAAAATTGCCAGCCGCTAACATGAATCCCACCTCTTCAACCTGATAAGATAAATCTTGACAGCTTAAGAAATCTTTATTTCACTCAGAAGTTATTGGTTCACTTCTCATGCTCACAGATTAGGAGTAAAAATTGATTTGACTTCAAAGGAAGAAATTTTAGGATACTGATTGAAACCCCATCCACACCCCCCCCCATATAATTTACTCAATTGCCTCTTAGACTCAATAAATACTGTTTGTTTCCCATTTTCAGAGAGTGAAATGTCATACTAAATGGCAATAGTCCTTTTATATAAGACATGCAGACCAAGATCAAGACCAACAGGGCAAGTTAGTTTCAGAAAAAGAAACCTGTCTCTGACTTTTCCACTTCAAATCACATTGTTTCATGTTTCCCTCCCAAAAGTTCAGTTACAACGATTTGTTCCCCTCAAAGCACTAGGGGTCTGATACAGGGTCCAATGAGGAAAAAATTATGATCACCTCAGAAAATACTATTATTATTAATTTTGCTTCAGCCACACTGAGCAAAGAAGTAATTCCATGAATGAAGAATATTCAAACCTAAAACCAAAGAAGCAGGCACACATTTTAACATAAAGCTCATTTAAATATACATTTTTAGACCCTAGATTTAGAATTAGAATGGGTTATTAGAGAACATATCCAACTTCCTCATTTTACAGATAAGGAAACTGAGATTTAGTGAGGTAAAATAAATTGCCCACTGTGAGATATGCAGGATTTGAACTAAGGTCTTCTGACCTAACTTTTTTCATTGCACCACATTGTTATTCCTTTAGAAAAAAAATAGCACTAAGCAACTCGGTCTCCGTGACCTTTTAAGGATCAAGATTTTTTTTTAGGTCACTCTTGTTGTTAATGGAAATGTCTTCTAACAAGATATATTTGAAGTTTTTGGAGGCTAAACACATCAAAAAAATGTGAGGGGGTGTCTCAGTTGACATTTCATTAGCAATTGGAACACTCCTTTTACTACTGAAGACAGGCAAACTGTTCAGTTTATGGTCTCAGAGGACTGTCTGGGGAAACTAGAAAGGAAGTGATTTACCCAGCATCACTTAGTGAGAGGCAGATCTCAAAACCAGGTTATCAAGTGTTGTCTTTATCATACCTTATTATGTATTACCAACATATGCTCAAAAATGTTCACTAAATAGCTTAATTTTCAACTTATTTCAGTACATATTTCTAAATACAGACAATGGAACAGGTTTAATATTTGATATTGTGTAACTGTGGAAAGCATCTCAGAAGAAAGTTTTAGAATCTTTTACCTGCCTTAGGGGGAGAACAGTCAAAAAACATTGCTACATATTGTCAGAGCTATAGGAGGGTAAATTCAAATAATATTCTCAAGAGAAGAAAAATGAAGAGGAGGAGGTAAATCACTTCCTTGTCCCATTTTACAATCAGCACCAGTGGGTTGTAAATAGACTGCCTAAGAGACCATGATTCAAAAATTTGAACAATTCAATAAACTTTTATTAAATCTAATATTTTTTCTTCTCTACCCTCCATTACTCAACCTTCTTATTATGATTTCAGAGGAATAGAAATTTAGAATTTGAAGAAATCTCGTTTTTGGAATGAAAAAACTAAGACCCACAGTGGTTAAATTATCTGTCCAAGATCTCTTATCTAGCAAACAAATACACTAAAATTCAAATTTAAGTGCCAATAGTCTTTCTAAAAATCATTATTTGCTAAAACTCTGAAGGAAATTGAATATCTTCCCATGAAACTTTCTAAGAGTTTGTTTAAATAATCTACAATACTATTATCACATTAAACACTTATTAAATATCATTAAAGGATATTTTCTTTTTACCATTATGAAAGAATCTTAAACTGGCCACAAATCAGGGCAACATCATGAAGTATTTAAAAGTCATGTCAAACAATTAATTGAGAAGCTTTAATTAAATGCTTACTAGATACTAGGCACTATAAGTGCTGGGAGTAGAAAGAAAAAAAACAAAGATTATCTCTGCCTTCAGAGAACAATATATTAATGAGAGAGGCAATATAGATAGATAGATAGACAGAGTTGATACAAAAGGAATACACAGTAAAAGAAAGATAACCAGGGGCAGCTAGGTGGCACAGTAGATAGAGTACCAGCCCTGGAGTCAGGAGGACCTCAGTTCAAATCTGATCTCAGACACTTAACATTCCCTAGCTGTGTGATCCTGGGCAAGTCACTTAACCCCAATTGCCTCAGCAAAAAGGGAAAAAAAAGAAAAAAAGAAAGAAAGAAAGATAATCATAGAAGGATGGAAATAGCACATGAGGGAACTGGGAAAAGTATATGGAATGGAGCTGGGCCAAGAATTACATGATCCAAATTCCATAGGAAAAAAATAGGTAATATCCTTCTTTTGCTTAACCTTGGATTCATGAAGTAAAATAATTTTGAGGGTTATTTTTAAAATAATATGACAATGAGGGAAATCAAGGAAACATTGAGAGAATAAGAATAAGAGAACTTGGAATTGACTTGGGGAATATCATAGATATAAAGTATTCTGATTGTCAGCATGACATTTGACAAAGTCTTTCACATACCCTTGCACATACAACAGAATTTAATAGGAAAAAATATAGAGTCTTGCACTAATGGATTTAAAAAATAAACTCCTTAAGTATAGGAAAGTTTTAACCACCTGGTGTTATCACTAATCATTTTTCACTAATCATCCAATCCTTTTTATCAGGAGATCAAATGCTGGGATGTCCTAGATTGATCTGGTTTGCACTCCACCCCTTCTCATAAATTTTCAGAGATTTGCCAATAACAGGACAGGAGACATCTACTTTATACATAAATTGATCTTTATTAAGCAATCACTTTGGGGCAGGCATTATGTTAGTTGCTAGAATATAAATACAAATAAAGAAACATTTTTTTTATTTTTTAAAGAGCTAATAAGGAAAGATAAATATATATGATTATATATATTATATAAATATAAACTGAACAAATGTAAATATATATAAAGTAGCAGTGTATAAAGGGCCAGAACTAGTGTCAGGAAGATATGAATTCATAGATCACTTCAAAAGTCACTCAATCTTTATTTGCCTTTCTTTATCTGGAAAATTGGGATAATAGTAGCACCTAAATCCCAGAGCTGTTGGGAAAATCAAGTAAGACAATAATAGTAAAGCATTTAGCACAGTTCCTGGCATGTAGTAAGCATTATTTAAATGGATGTAGTAGTAGTTCTAATATTAATGCTACTACTAGTAATAGCTGTTGTTGTCATTGTTATGAAGAAGGGCAAATGGAATCAGGAATGACCATGCAGAAAATAGTGTTTGAGCTACATTTTGAAGGAAGAGAAGGACTCTACTCAGAGTGAATAAGTACACTCTAGGGATGGAAGACATCCAGTGCAAAGACACTAAGATGGAAGAGAAAATATTTTGTGTGAGAAAGTTAAAAAAGGGACTTTGGTTAGATCATGAGGGCTATAGCTCATAGGAAAAAAAAACTATCTAAGAAGCTGGAAACATGATTTAAAAAGGTTTCATGGAGATGGGTTGTAGACAAGTTGTATAGGAATTTTAAAACTAAAGAGAAAAGATTGTGTTTTATTCTAGGTAATAAGAGCTAAGTGGAGCTGATTGAATATGGGTATCACATGTTCAAATCTTTGCTTAAGGAAAATTACTTCTGCAGCAACATGTAGAATGGATTGAAAAGAGAAGTGACTTGAGGCTGGGAGACCAATTTAGAGATTGTTGCCATAATCTGGATAAGAAATTATGACAACTTGAATTGAAGTAGTAGCTGGTAGCTCAATAAGTGAAGATAAGGGAAGAGAAAAGAAGAAAACAGGAGATGAGAAGAAATAAGAAGAGATGAAAGGAGAGCAAAGAAGAGGAGAAAAAAGAGAAGAAAAAGGAGGAAAAAAGGAAGAGAGGTGGAGAGTGCATGTTTCAAGATACAACATACTGAAGAAGATGGGAGGAGATGAGAATAAGTGCAATTGTGTAAGGGTTTGAGCTTGGAAATGAGAAAGTCTGAAGGAAGAGAAGAAAGTGGGATATGATGTCAAGAAAATTTGTGATTAAGACAATGGGAGAAAAAGGAGATTATGTCATATGGCTTCAATTTTCTTAGCAAAATAAGAGATGAGATCCTTAGCTGAGAGATACTTCAACCTTGGGAATTCCTATTAAATATCATATAAGGTTGTCATTACCTTGTTAACTGCATTTATATCTTATCTAGGTTCTTCTTTATTCCTGTTACCTGATAAAACTTCCCTACCCCAGAAAAAGCATTATGTTTTAAGTTTTCACTGGAAGATCTAACATCTCCAAAGTATTATCCTTAACACTATAAGTCATAAAAAGGCACGACATATTTTTTTGTTTGTTTTTCTCTTTTGCTTTCTAGGATCAATGTAGTTGGCAGAGAGGGGGGATAATAAAGTCCTTAAACAGTACAAAGGACTACTTGGAAAATGTTGGAAAATAATAAGTTAGCATTTATTTAGCACTTGAAGGATTTCAAAGTGCTGTCTATTTATCTGTATATGTGTATATGAACAGATATATTACATATACATATATATGTATACATAGACATATGTACATGTAAAATTCAATCTTCAAAAAAACCCCATAAAGTAGTGCTATCAATATCCTCATTTTACAGATGAGAAAACTAAGACTGAGAGAGAACATTACTTATCCAGACCTATGTAGCTAGTAAGAACCTGAAGCAGCCCTCAAACTCAGGCATCCTTAATTTCAAGCCCAGATTTCTATCCACTGTGCCATCTAGAAGACAATATTTAAGTTCAAAATGAGGAGGGATTATTTTTTTTCTTTGCACTTGTATGCCAAGTGCCTGGTATATAGTAAGTACTTAAATACTTGTTGATGAATTGATAAATGATAAAGCTAATAAGAATTATAGAATTTCAAGAGAAAGAAAGATTTCTGGCAAGACAGGTTTTAAGGAGAAGGTAATATCAGAGTAAAGCTCAGAGGGGATGGAGGGATAAGAGATGAAGATAGAAGGATTCCACTCAGATAGAAGGACAACATCAGTAAAATCAAAATTAGTAAGCAGAAATGAGGAGCAGTTTATTTTGGTTAGAGCTTATAGTATATGAAGGTTATTATAACATTTATAACAGTATATGAGCAACAACAGTAGATGCTTACAATGCTTTAAAGTTTTTGTAATGTTTAAATTTATTTATTTTTATTACATATTGCTTTATTAATCATGTTGAGAGAGAGAAAAATCAGAGCAAAAGGAAAAAAAAACCATGGGAGAGATTTTTTAAAAATAGAAAAAAGAAGTGAATATAAGATAGTGTTGAACATAAGATAGTGTTGATTTACATTCAGTCTCCATAGTTCTTTTTCTGGACACACATAGTATTTTCTATCCAAAGTCTATTGGGATTGTTTTGGATCATTTTGAGAAGAATCAAGTCATTCATAGTTGACCATTGCACATTCTTGCTATTATTGTATACAATGTATTCTTGGTTCTGTGGGCGTCTCTCTGCATCAGTTTTTATAAATCTTTCCAGGCCTTTCTAAAATCAGCTTGTTCTTCATTTCTTATAGGACAATAATATTCCATTATCTTCATATACCACAACTTGTTCAGCCATCCCCCAATTGATGGGCATCTACTCATTTTCTAATTCTTTGTTACCATAAAAAGAGCTGTTACAAACATTTTTGCACATGTGGGTCCTTTTTACTCCTTTATTATTTCCTTGGAATACAGATCCAGTAATGTCACTGCTGGGTCAAAGATTATGCGAAGTTTTATAGTCCTTTGGACATAATTCCAAATTGCTCTCTATAATGGTTGGGGATCATTTTACAACTCCACCAACAATGCAATAGTGATCCAGTTTTCCGCAATCCTCTCTAACATTTATCATTATATTTTCCTGTCATCTTAGACAATCTAAAAGGTTTGAGGTGCTACCTCAATTTGCATTTTAATTTGCATTTCTCTAATCAAAAGTGAATTAGAGCATTTTTTCCTATGACTACAGATAGTTTTAATTTCATCATCTGAAAATTGTCTGTTCATAGTCTTTGATAATGACTTGTATTCTTATAAATTTGACACAGTTCTTTATATATTTTAGAAGTGAGACTTTATCAGAAATACTGCCTGTAAATTTTTTTCAGCTTTGTACTGACCTTTTAATCTTGTTTCTATTGATTTTGTTTGTACAAAATCTTTTTAATTCAATGTAATCAAATTCCTTTTGCCTTTTATAATGTTCTCTAGTTCTTCTTTTGTCATAAATTCCTCCCTTCTCCAAAGATCTGACAGGTAAATTATCCCTTGTTTTCCTAATTTGTTTATGGTATCATCCTTTATGCCCAAATCATGTATCTATTTTGACCTTATTTTAGTATGGGGTGTGAGATGTAGGTCTATGCTGAGTTTCTGACATTATTTTAAATTTTTCCTCAGCAATTTTTGTCAAATAGTGAGTTCTTATTCTAGAAGCTGGAGTTTGGGGGTTTATCAAGTACTATATTACTATAGGTCAATATTATTGTGTTATTAGTATCCAATTTATATCACTGAACCACTACTCTATTTCTTAGTCAGTATGATATGATTTTGATGACTGCTGCTTTTTAATATAGTTTTAGGTTTGATACTACTAAGAAACCATTCTTTGTATTTTTTCATAAATTCCCTTGATATTCTTGACCTTTTGTTCTTCCAGATGAATTTTGTAATTATTTTTTCTAGTTATATAAAATAATTTTTGGCAGTTTGATTGGTATGGCTCTGAACAAGTAGAGTGTCTTATGCAGAATTGTCATTTTTTCTTATATTAGCTCGGTTTACCCATGAGCAATTGATATTTTTCCAATTGTTTAGATCTGACTTCATTTGTGTGAGAAGTGTTTTGTAATTGTGTTCATATAGTTCTTGGGTTTGCCTTGGCAGGTATTTTATTTTGTCTATATTTATTTTAAATGGAATTTCTCTACTTGCTGATGAGCTTTGTCAGTAATATATAGAAATGCTGATGATTTGCGTGTGCTTTTAAGTTTTAAAACAATTTTTTGCCTATCTTATCTAATTTGAGGCTCTCAACTATTGTAATTTAACTGGTACAAAAACTGCTGCCCCATTTTACAAATTAGGACACTAAGGTTCAGAGAAGGGATTCTCTGAAGATCATGCCTCTTCTGATGCTATACCATTTTTTGTCACTATACCATGTCTTTTTTATTCCCAGGTTCAGAAAAGAACATTGTATTTTATTTTATTAGGCAATGGGGAACCATTGAAGTTTTTTTTTTTTTTTTGAGTATAGTAAACACACAATCATAATGGTGTGCTGAGAAGACTTTTGGGTAAGCAAAGACTGGAAAAGAGGTAGACTGGAGTCAGAAAAAGTAGCTAAAAGATTAATACAATAGCCTAGACAAAAAGATATAGGTCTTAAGCTAGGATGATTTCTGTAGAAGTTAACAGAAGAAGCTTGGACATGAGAAAAACCACAATGGTAGAAAAGATAAAAATTGATAAGATGTATGAGAAAAGGGAAAGGGAAGATTCAAAGATGGCTTTGAGATTAAATATTTGAATGACTGGGAGGATAGCACTGTAATTAACAGAAAGCAGAAAGTGAGAGAAAATTATGAGTTCAGTTATGTTACATCAGAAGTATCCAGAAAAATGCAGGTGGAGATATATAGCAGAGTTGGAAAAAAAAAGGCTAGAGGGCTGGAGAGAAATTCAAAGTGGAAATAAAGTTATGTGCACCTGCATAGTGGTAATCACTGAAATCACGAGAATAGATGAAACTACTAAGGAAAGGACTACACAGAAAGAAGAAAGTCTAGGGGGAAATTATGTTGGTGGACATCATATTTGAGGGGTGTAAGATGAGATTTTTTTTTGCACATGTGTAAGTATGTTTTCCTCCAATTACCTGAGAACATGAACAATAGAACAAAATCAAATTGGGAGATTTATCTTCTTAGTTTGCAAAGCAGGGCTGCTATCACTACCAGAAAAAAAAATATGAACAAAACCAACTGAAATAATTAAAAAGAAAAAATATAAAAATTTGGAATTTTGATATAAGGATATATATATATATATGCACACATACTAAGCCACCATCCTTAAATGTATGCACACACACACACACACACACACACACAACCCCTCACATGCTCACAACTAGAAAGTCATGGGAACTGACAGCACCAGAATAACCACAAAGCAGAAACTTTCAACTCTATTCAGCTGCCTCCAGGTCGAGAGGATCATCAGCTTCTGCTGGCCAGATGTTTTCTATCCTCCTGGTGTGGGCTGCAGATATGTATGGCATGAGACAGGCAAAAGCTTGCAGGGGTGTGCTTTGCACCATTCTGCATGCATGGATGAAGAGTGATCAAGGCAGCTGTGAGGCCTCTTCAATATTTATCATCCAGGACATATAATGAAACTCTCATATCCATAATTGCTAGAAGATTAAACCTTTTGCAGGGAGCCATTGAGGGAATGCTAATGTTAAGTTTTCAAGAAATGAAGAAACAAGAAAATCTCAAGGGTGGAAGTTAGAAACAAAAATAAATGGGTTGGGATGAAAACTCCCAAGATAAGCTGTATAGTCTAGTAGAAAGAATGCTGGTAGTTAAAAATCCTGTGTCTGATTCTCTTTTCCATCCCTTTCAAAGCTTAGGGAAGTATTTTTAAACTTTCTGGACCGAAGTTTTTTTCATCTGTAAAATGTGAGGAGAATATATCTCCCATCTTCTAATAGGATTTTATTTTTGGTCAGGCTTTGTGATTTTTTGGTTTAGGAGACACCCATTGTAGAATGTTGCTTCACCAAATTAGATCAGTTGCTGTTTTATAATTTGTATTATTAAGGAACCATCTGGAGGTATCAAAAGGTTAAGTGATCGGCCCACAGTCAAAGAATGGGCATTTGCCAGTGACTGGATTTGAACACTCATCACTCTGACTTTAAGACTAACTATTAAACCAAGGAATCTCAAAAGATTATTGTGATAAATTAGTATCTAGCTAGTTAACATGATATTATTATGAGTTTTTTAATTCTAAAACAATGCCTCTTTTTAAAGTATTATAAACCCTTGTAGAGTACAAACTACTTCTGGGTCTATCACAGGTTATATTTAAAATTAGGAGATACTAAGTAAAGTTAATGAGTTTTCAAGAAATAGAATGTAAGTTCCTTGAAGGCAAGACTTGCTTCATTTTTGTCTATGTATTCCCCAAGCTTATCACAATGCCTGTCTCACCAGCTGGGGCCTGACAATTGAACCTAAGTGATGAAATAAATAAAACATTCCAGTTAGAAAATCAGGGAGATTTTAACTTTTCTTGGAGAAATACCAGCAGTGAGACCAAAGACAAGTATTTTAACCTCTTGAAGCTTCAGCTTCCTCAACAGTCAGATGATAATAGTATGTTCCTCTCAGAGTTGTTGTGAAAATCAGGTGAGATAATATAAGTAAAGAACTAAGAAAAACAAATATATGTTAGGTCATATACATATTAGGTATTGCTATGCACTGTTCTAGGAGCTGGGGATATAGCTCCCCCAAAACAAACACCAAAAACCAACTAAAAACCAACCAGAGACAGAAACAAAAATACAGACCTATCCTTAAGAAGATGCTGCTGATAGAAGAACTCTTTCTTAATAAATATATGGACAATGAATGAACAAATGGATGAATGTATGACAGCTCCTTCTCAATCCCCTTTGCTAGCTCATCATCCATATCAAGCCTAATAACTGTGGGTGTTCCCTAAAATTGCTTCTAAAATCTGCTCTTCTCTTCTCCCATTTTTTTCTCTTTCCTGGTAATCTCACCAGTTTCTATGGGCCCATCAGTTCTATGAAGATGACTCATAGACATCATAATGTCTTCAGGAACAAAAGGTTCCAAGAATGAGATGGTATAACCTCTTCCTGAGGAAAACTCTTTCTATTAAACTCAAACTTTCCAAATTTCTATTTTATATTGTGTTAAGTTTGAATTACCAAGATTGGTATTTTTATTTTTTTCATTTTTTTTAAATTTTATTTTTTTATTTTATTTGCATAACATATGTGTGGGTAATTCTTCAACAATAACCCTTACATACCTTTCCGTTACAAAATTTTCCCCCAACTCCCCACCCCTCCCCTAGATGGCAGGATATCCACTACATGTTAATTATGTTAAAATATTGGTAAATCGAATATATGTATACATATTTCCAAACTTGTCATTGTTGTGCAAGAAAAATCTTGTCTACACAAACGATATATCAGATAAAGGAAACACAATGTAAGCAAACATCAATCAAGGAGTATGAGAATGTTATGTTGTGGTCCACATTTCACATCCCTCTCTCTGGGTGTATATGGCTTTCTTCAGTGAACAATTGGAGGTGGTTTGAAACATTTCATTGTTGAAGAGAGCCATGTCCATCAGAATTAATCGTCATATAGTACTGTTGTTGCCGTGTATAATGATCTCCTGGTTCTGCTCATTTCACTCAGCATCAGTTCATGTAAGTCTCTCCAGGCCTCTCTGAAATCATCTTGCTGGTCATTTCTTACAGAACAATAATATTCCATAATATTCATATACCATAATTTATTCAGCCATTCTCCAATTGAAGGGCATCTATTCAATTTCCAGTTTCTAGCCACCACAAAAAGGGCTGCCACAAACATTCTTGCACATGTGGGGCCCCTTCCCTCCTCCATGATTTCTTTGGGATATAAGCCCAATAGAAATGCTGCTGGGTCAAAGGGTATGCACAGTTTGATAACTTCTTGAGCATAGCTCCAAATTGTTCTCCAGAATGGCTGTATCCGTTCACAGCTCCACCAACAATGCATCAGTGTCCCAGCCCTCCCACATCCCCTCCAACATTCATCATTAACTTTTCCTGTCATTTTAGCCAACAAGATTGTTATTTTTAAAGGGAAGTCCCTAATGGTAAAACCACCATCATTCACAGATAACATGTCCATGGCCTATGAATATGTCCATAGTTTTTGGGCTTCTAAGAACTCTGCTTTCTTTCTTTGACAATGTTTTCTATTTACACACAAATATCACAAAATTGCTTTTAGAATGTAGCATAAAAGAGGAAGATAAAATACACAGAGTGATTTCTGCCACAAGAAAACAAATCATTTTACCTCTTTCTCTTCACCTTGCTTTTCTAACATTTCCAATGCTTAAGAAACTACTTGGACAACCAGACCAGTGGTGGTCCAGGGACCAGCTGACAATTTAATAAAACTTAACACTGGATTCCAGCTGCCAGAATCCGGGATACCCCTTTATCCATTCAGCCCTGGCTTCATAAATTGGGATGAAATGGAATTTCTTCTTGGGTTACTAATGCTAAAGCACAGACAGGAGCAGTTCTCTGTCAGTATGAAACTTTGAAGAAAACAATGGGGGAGAGAGAAAGAAAGAGGTGGAGAATCACAAAGCAGGCGAGGCACTACCCCAATGGAAGGCAAACTTTCTTCTTGTGGGGGACCACATAGCTAGTGTCTTCTGATAATGGTACACACATGCTGAGGGGACACAAAATGACAAATCCAGATGAGGGACAACTGTTCAAACAAAGAAACTTCTATTGCTCAGTGGGCTCTCCTGAAATATATACAAAGATGATGATTACAGGAAAGTACCTCTACCTAGAAGTCTAAAATTAGATCAGCTAGTTGTAATTTGGTTTGTGGGGGCACCCCATGTTATCTCATTGTAGGGTTTTTTATATGTCAGTCAGAAAAAAAATCTATTTAAATATCTATATAAGGTTAGATGGCTTGCTGGAAATTTATAGTTTTACATTTCATAATCTTACCACAACAAAACAGAGCCATCTATCTACTTCAAGACTCAAAGACTGTAACAGAAAAGGGTGGAAGGGTAGGAAGGGACGAGAAAATAAAAATGTGAGCAAAATAGCAAGTAATGTCATTTACAGCTATGCCTTATATGGCTAAACTAGTTAACATGTGAATCTGGAACAGTGGGCAACGATGGAAGAATACAACAGATTTAGGAGACTTGTCTGACATGAAATAAAATAAGACCCAAAGGATGATGTTGGGAGGACTTTGTATTGAGGTGAATTTTAGCTCTAGGCCTACTCCAAAAGAAAACTTGATATGGGAAAATAGAGAAGGTTGTAATACTGAAGAGAGCAAGATTTGATCATTATTTTTCATTATTTTCATTTAGTGAGAAAAAAAGGACATTGCTAGATTTATGGTTCCTATTTTTGTAGAGCTTCCAAGCTGTGAAGAGAAAGTTAATTTTTTATAAGTCCCCCCCTTTTTAAGGTGAATCACATTTTGTGCTCATCAATATTAACAATGTTCTCTTTGCCCAAAATATCTCCACAAGTAGTTACAACTCAGATGTGATGGTGATGGTAGAAGAATAGTAAACTATAAAAGAATAGTAAATATCTTAATCATTTCTTACATTTCTCATTATAGTTGCTATGAGGAAAATCCCTAGAAATATAGTTGTTGTTTAGTTGTGTCTGATTCGTCATGACCTCATTATGAGTATTCTTGGTAGAGAAACCAGAGAGGTTTACCATTCCCTTTTCTAGCTCAGATAAAATATTTGAGGCAAGAGTTAAGTGACTTGCCCAGATTCAGATAACTATTAAGTGTCTGAGGTCATATTTGAATTAAAATCCACCTGACTTCAGGGTTAACTGTCTATCTATTATACTACTTAGCTGGCCTCTATGACTAATAATTATCAAAGGTGGTACCTGAATCCAGACCTTTTAAATACCACATCTCCCACTTTCCAGTATTTCTACAGTATAGAATTCCATGACTTTAAAAGTTTTGATTCCTTATTTTCTTTTAAATATTTACTTGAACTCTCCCCAGGTCTCTTGACTCATGTTCACTGCAGAGCAGAGGGAATTAACAAAAAGTTGAAATGGAAATGAACTTCATTAATAACAATGTACTTAGGGAAGCATATTTCTCTGGTTAAGAGGTTACATAGTAGGCTGGAATATGTTTAATATCTATTCCATCAATCTTAGAAAAAGTACAAGGTTGACCACAAATTTTCTGACCGATTATTTAAAAAGTATTCTGCAGGACAGTAAGAAGAAAATTCCCAGATTTAAAAATAATTGATTCAGTTGAGGTCTTATAACAAGGCTTCCCTTCAGAGAGTTCCTATGGTAAAGCACCATTCAGAAATATATTGTAATATACTGTAATAATAGTATATTACAGAAATGCACTGTTGGACAGTGCAGTGGATAGAGTGACTGATCTGAAATCAGGAAGACTCACCTGTCTAAGTTCAAGTCCAGCCTCAGATATTTAATAGCTCTGTGATTTTAGGCAAGTCACTTAATCCTGTTTGCCTCAGTTTTCTCATTTGTAAATGAGCAGGAGAAGGAAATGGCAAATTAGTCTAGTATTTTTGCCAAGAGAACCCTAATTGACATCATGAAGATTCAGACATGACTGAATATGATTGAACAACAATAAAAATGCTACAGAAAATCAAAATATGAAATCAAATTTCTTTTTTCTCCTTGGGGGAAGAGAACATTTGTCCTTGATGAAGTAAATACCAATAATTTATAAATAAGTGATTATTTTTAGTTTAAGGGAAGGATACCTGGTTTCTACTAAATTTAACATTTAACACTTAAAATTTTAATTTAATATTAAAAAATCCACCATTTTTATTGGCATTCAAACAAGGGTCACATGACTTTTTATGTATAGGTCTAGGCCCCATGACATAAGAATGAAACAGACCCATTCTCTCCCTGGTTTCCTGCCTATAACCAATATAGCAATACGAGATTTTAACATTTACATGACTTATAACGTTCCCTTAAGAAAAATGATTTTATTTGAAATATTTTATTATTTTTTGATGCACATACTTCTACATAGGTTCACCAATACAGACCCAGTTTCATTTAATAAAATATTTCTCTCATTTCCTGGTCCAAAAATACTGCAGAATCAGACAGACCTCATTAAAAAGTAATGAAGGGTCTGATTTAACATGGACACGATTATTATTTCTGTCACTGGGTGTCACTGAATAGAACGATTGATTTCTATGTGAAATTCTTTTCTTGTATTAGTCTTTTAGGTAGGCCTCCAAAGGGTTTTTTTTTTACTTCAAAACTTTGAAAATGATATTGTCTCTGAAGCTTTTTTCCCCTAAAAATACAATATTAATTCTTGTTAAATTGACTCCATTTAAAATTCCTCTTCTGTGCTTGCACCAAACCCCAAAGGATAAAATTATTATTTTTCATGCTGTTATTGTTAATAACAATGACAAATAGATGTACTTCAGAAAATAATTTGGTCTCAAAATTTTTTTTCAAAATATTTTGTTATCCATTTTCATGCTCTCTATTGATGTTGGCTTGCATTATGTTTCCCTTCTCAGATTTTTTTTTCTTGTAGCTCGGACTTTTCTTGCACAGCAAGATAACTGTAAAAATATGTATACACATATTCGATTTGTCAAGTATTTTAACATAATTAACATATAGGAGACTTCCTGCCATCTAGGGGAGGGGTGGGGATTAGGGGGGGAAATTTGTAATGGAAAGCTTTGCAAGGGTCAATGTTGAAAAATTACCCATACATATGTATTGCAAATAAAAAGCTTTAATAAAAAAAATTTGTTATCCACTGCTTTATGATAGCTCATTTCTATAAAGAGAGGGCCAATCCCTTATACATTTTACCCTGGATAACAATAAAACACAAGATATCTGACCTTAAATGGACATTAATATGAGAATATGGGGGGGGAGGGTGGCAGTATGGAATAGTGAAGAAAGAATCAGTCTTAGACTCCATATACTAGCTGAATAATGTTGCTAAGTCACTTAGTCTCTCCTTTTCACTTATAAATCTCTGGAATGGAAAATTGCAAAGGAATTGTCTAGGTATTCTAATGAAGGAAGTTCTCACACCAAGGATTTTTCACAGAGATAAAAATCAAATAATCCCCCTCCCTCATCCCTCCAAAAAGAATTGGGATTGGAAGACACGTATAACCAGCTTCAGACACTTGGCACTTACAATCAATATGACTTTGGGCAAGCCAATTAACCCTTATTGTCTCCCTCCCCCCAAAATTATATAATGAATTAATAGTTGTATTTTATAAGATGTTTACTTTTGACCATAGCAATGTATATACTACATTGCACAGTGAGTACCTTATATTGAAACATATAATTTTATAAACTAGATAAAATCATGAGTTAAAAAAAATAAATATCATTGATGTTAATGCTTTTATACCATTTTCATCATTTCTGGATAGATATACACACTCACTCACATACACCCACACACATAAATGTGTATGTATATATACATATATATACACATATAAACATCTATGTACAAAATCTAATTTATATGCATATAAATGCATATTTATACATGTATATATATATATACACACTCTATCAGCAGTTAGTGGTATAATAGATAGAATACTGAACTTAGAATCAGAAGACCTGAGTTCAAATTGTGCTTCAGGTACTTGCTAGCTCTGTGATCCTAGATAAGTCACATAATCTTTTTCACCCTCAGATTCTTTATCTATTAAAAAATATGTATTTGGTTTTGATGATTTTCACGGTTCTTTTTACCTCTAAATTGTGATCTTGTGATTCTCTCCCCTAGTTCAGAATCTACCTCTTTTTTATAATACATAAAAAAACTGCACAAAATAACCCATGACCAAAATCCTGCTTAACAATATATTTAACATTCTGCCATTACCTCTCTGCAGAGAGGAGAGATGCACATTTCATATCTTTCATTTGACAGTATTACTAATTTTTTAGTCATCCAGTGGTTTATGTTCCTTTTGTATCCTGTGTATTATGGTTCTTTTTGTGTATATTGATATGTTCTTGGGGATTAAGTTTCATTTATTCCATACTATATCAATTCATATAAATCTTGTACTATTTCTCAAAGATCCTCAAATTCTTTATTTTTTAATGTTCAAGAATGTTTTATTAAGTTGCATGTTATTATTTATACACACACATTACATATCAAAGTCTAGTTGAATATTTACCCAACTGACAGATATCTACTCTGTTTCCCATTCGTTTCTAGAATAGAAGGGTGCCCTAAATATTTTAGCATGTATTATATCCAGAGGCTTGCACAGAATATATTCTCATTGAGCATTCAAGGAATCTTCAGGGGAATAACAAAAGATAGCGTTTATCCTAGGATATGCCAACACATCTACCACATTCTTTGTAAATATCTGGAAATAAATTTTTTTGTCTGTTTTAAGTTCACTGATTTTTATTTTATTTATTTATTTATTGATGAGGCAATTGGTGTTAAGTGACTTGTCCAGGGTTACACAGTTAGGAAGCATTAAGTTTCTGAAGGCAGATTTGAACTCAGGTCCTCCTGACTCCTGAGCCAGTGCTCTATCCACTGCGACATCCAGCTGCCCCAATTCAGTAATTTTAAATGGATTCCTTGAATATAAAAAATACAGAACATATTTAAAAAACTTTGGTCAAGGTGTTTGATGAATGTTATTTTAATTTCTTATTTATCTGAACTAATAGTCTTAATGGTTTTGTGAAGTTCACAGAGAGGATAGACTATATCTCTCTATATTCAGAAAACATGTATATAAACAGCTCCTGGAGCCTAGATAAAGAATACTAGCTTTATCCCAAAATATACATTTCCACCAAAGCAAACTATAAAACTTTTCTCCTTTTATATCTCTATTGAAAATTCATAATATATATTGTTCTGTAAGAAATGACCAGCAAGATGATTTCAGAGAGGCGTGGGGAGACTTACATGAACTGATGCTGAGTGAAATGAGCAGAACCAGGAGATCATTATACACGGCAACAACAGTACTATATGATGATCAATTCTGATGGACATGGCTCTCTTCAACAATGAAATGTTTCAAACCACCTCCAATTGTTCACTGAAGAAAGCCATATACACCCAGAGAGAGGGATGTGAAATGTGGACCACAACCTAACATTCTCATACTCCTTGATTGATGTTTGCTTACATTGTGTTTCCTTTATCTGATATATTTTTTGTGTAGATAAGATTTTTCTTGCACAACAATGATAAGTTTGGAAATATGTATACATATATTCGATTTGCCAATATTTTAACATAATTAACATGTAGTGGATATCCTGCCATCTAGGGGAGGGGTGGGGAGTTGGGGGGAAAAATTGTAACAGAAAGCTATGTAAGGGTTATTGTTGAAGAATTACCCACACATTTGTTATGCAAATAAAAAAAAGGAAAAAAAAAAGAAAGGAAAAGCAATGAGCATCCTGGAAGTAAAAGATTGATGAGTTAAATAAAGCTACTATACTTGGTCAAAAAAAAAAAAAAGAAATTCATAATATAGAAGAAAGAACACCAGAGGCCACTATTGTCATTTGGGCTCCATCTCCTGTTAAAATCTTCATCATCATGCTTAGAATATTTAAATAAGAGGCCATGAAACTCCAACAAAAATGAGATGTTTTGTTGCTAAGCAAAATCTGACAAAAACCCAACCATTCATTTTCCTATAGACCACTACCTAGACATCAATAATAAGAGTTCCTGATTAACAATGACCGAAGCTGGACGTTAACCAGCCATCTTCTGGTTAAAGGTGTCACAGTATCAGGATCTATCCTGAATGTCATTCATTCCCTCTGACCTACTTTTAACCTAGTTTAATTTGTACACCACAAAGGAGATATACTATCTGGTAAATTTAATTTCTTATGTTGTAACATGCAAGCCAAACCAACTCACCCTTGACTAATTAGAAATGGCTATGTGGACTTTTATTTGGGGACATCATTAGTACCATGCCCTGCTACATAACTGGAGCTAACTAAATAAAGTAATTCCTATAATGTGATTTGTTCTTGTCTGGACCTATAATTTCTTATATATGGGAAGCTCCTTGTGTGCAAATACTTTCCATCAGTACAGTTCAGTAATTCTTTTGTAAAGTAAGTCATGGAGCACTTGGAACACTGGCGAGCTAAGTGATTTCATCAGTTACACGGGTAGCATATATCATAGGCAAATGTTCTAGACTCTTAATTCTGCTCCTCTATTTACTATTCGATGCTACTAATGTGATAATGAGAGACAATGGAGTAGTGTTTCCCTCTTTCTATTTAAATATTTCATTTCTTGGACATTATATTTTTAAGAAATCATAAGATAAAACTGCTCAGATTAGTCACTCACCCAAAATACATTTATTAATTGCATACTACATGACAGGAACAGTATTAAGCAACAGTTCTGTTTTATCAGAACCAAAGAGCAAAGTAAAAATAGAAAAAAAAATCTACTGGCTAAATCTTTAGCAAAATCCAAAATAAAAGCTTCCAGTAATGCCATAGTCAAAATTCTGAATTTCCAGATGAATGAGCAGTGGGAAAGACAAAGGTCAAGAAACAAGAAATCACAGTTAAGATCATATAAAATTTGGTATCTATGCCTGTAATGAAAGAATATAAGATTTTTTAAAAATACAAAATAGTTTTTACCCTGCAAAACTGAGCATAGTACTACAGGGTGAAAATAAAATTTTAATTTGAACTTTAAGAGGAATTTGACATATTCTTAATAAAAAATAAAATAGAGCTGAGTAGGACCTTTGATATTCAAGCTCAGGTGTCAAAAGAAATCTTGAAAGGTAAATGCAATTGATTGCTATCTTAATGTCTTCAAGGTAATTAAAGAGAGATTTAAATATGACAAGCAAAGATTATAGGGATAAATATATTTATTTTTATTCTGGGAACAGATAACAGGAAAAAAAAGGAAGGGGAAAAGGAATATATAAATGTGGAAAAAAGGATAAAGAAGAGGAATTTATTATTTCTTATAATCAGATGCACTTAAAGAACATAAAAATATGAATGAAAGGAAACATTACTCTTAACTGAAGTATAGGAATAGGAATATTGAATGGACACACCTTTGACCTTCCCCCACACTAACATACACAAGAACGAGTGGTTTAGATATGAACTTGAAAAATAGAGGAGGAATAAGGAAACTGAAGCATACTGCTCCAAATATAGATTACCTGCATTGACACTACTTCTCTTGCCCAACATTTTCCAATACTTTAAATAATATAATGAGAAGGCAAAGGAAAAACAACAACAACAATAACAACAACAACCTCAAGAGGAGAGGATGGGGGGAAATGCACAATCTCAATAATTTTAACAGTGAATGAAAATTGGAAACACTAATGTATAAAACTGAAGGGGAGAACAGAATGTTTTAAAATTCAGAACTTCACAATATGTTGCTCATAAGAAACACTTTTAAAGTATAAATCTTCACAGAGCCAAAATAAATGGATGGAGAAGAACTGATTATGCCTCAGGTAAAATCAATAAAGTAGAAATAGACAAGCAAACAGTAAAAATAAAAAGAGGTAAAAGAGGTAAACACAAACGTATATTAGGCTTAAATCTATCATAGGCAATACAATAATAACAATATTTACATTTATGTACTAAATGGCATAAAATGTGAATATTTAAAAGAAAAGTGTGATCAATTACAGAGAAAAATAGCAACAATAATAGTTGGTGATCTCAATGTATCCCATTCTGATTTAAATAGCTCTAGGAAAAAAGAAACAAGAAATAAATTAAGGAAGTAAATATAATTTTTGAAAAAAGTAAATGCAATAGATAACTGGCAAATGGGAACAGAAAGGAATTCTATTGAATTCTCAGATGTTCATGATGTGTTTATAGAAAACTGATTTTTGTTAAGGCAAACAAATATGGAAAAAATAATAGACTTCTTTATAGAGTATAACACAATTAAAACAATTAATGATATTTTTTGAAAGATGAAAATTTAGAAATTAAATTATTTTATTCTAAAGCCTTATTGAGATCAAGAGCAAATCATAGAAAAAATCATAATTTAATCAAAGAAAATGACAACATGAGGTAATATGACAAAATAATTTAGATGTAGAAAAATTTACTTTATTTTTATTTTTTTATATTTTATATCTCTAAATAGTTTTATCAACAAGAATAAAATACAAAGATCAATGAATTAGACAAGTAACTAAAAAACTAGTAGTAAAAAATTCAAACTAAACATAAAAATTATAAAAATCAAATATGAGATTAAGGAAATTAATAGAAAAAAAAGTGATAAATAAAATTAAGAACTTTTGTTAAACTAATAAAATAGGTAAGCTAGTTTCATAACAAATAAAGCTAGTTTGAGTAAAAAAAGAGGAAAATGCCGAGAAAGTACATATCAACTTACTACTTAATATATTACTTATGAGTATATATAAATGATTATATATATTTATATATAATATATCATATATTTAATATGCTACTTCACTTTGTGATTTCATCTATACAGCCTTATCTCTCTGCTGATCTCTTGTCTCACATCTCTAACTGGTATTCAGAATTCTCAAACTAAATATTGAGTAGATTCCTTAAACCCAACATGTTCAAAATTGAACTCATTCTCTCTCTAAACTTACTTCCCTTCTAACTTTCCCTTTTATTGTCCAAGACATCATCATCCTCCCAGTCCCCTAGAATCACAAAATAGACATCATTCTTAACTCCTCACCATCTTTCAATCTCTGAACTAATGTATAGCCACAGCCTGTCAAATTCCCCTTTGCAATATCTCCATAATATGCTACTTTCTTTCCTTTAATACTGTCACCACTCTGGTGCTTGCCTTTATACTTAGACTATTTCAATAGCCTGTTTAGGAGTCTACCTGCCACAAGTCTCTCCTTAATCCAATTCATCCTCCATTCAGTGACTAAAATGATTACCCTACAGTACATGTTTGACCATTGTAACTCCTATCCCCCTCAAAGGAATAACCTCCAGTGGCTCCTTATCCCTTCTAGAAACATCAAACACAAAATCCTCTGTTTGACATTCAAAATCCTCTCATCTACCCTCCCCCCCCAAGGCAGTTGGGGTTAAGTGACTTACCCAAGGTCACACAGCTAGGAAGTGTCTGAAACCAGATTTGAACTCAGGTCCTCCTAAATTCAGGGCTGGTGCTCTACCCACTGCATCATCTAGCTGCCCCCTCTCATCTACTTTTCTAGTCTTCTTTACATTTTCCACATCTTCCCCCACCTACTCTCCAATCCAATGATCCTGGTCTCTTTGCCATTCTACAAAAAATCCAAGACACCCCATCTTTTTCCTTCAGGCATTTTCTCTGAACATCTTCCATGCCTTGAATGCTCAAAACTCCTCATTTCTCAACTTCTTTACTTCTCTGTTGTCCATTAAGTGCCAACTAAAATTTGTTTTCTACAAGAATCGTCTTAATTCTAATGTCTTTTCTCTGTAAATATCTCCTATATGTCCCATATACAGGTTGTTTGTACATATTTGTTTGCTTGTTGTCTCTTCCATTAGATTATTAACTCCTTAAAAGCAGAGACTGTCTTTTATCTCTCTTTGAATCCCTGGTGCTAAGCACAGTTTGTGAACTATAACAGGTGATTAATACATATTTATTGGCTGACTGATTAATATGGTTATAGAAATACTAGATATTGACAAAAATTATTTGTGGAAATACGCATAGGGAAAAACAAAATGGAATTCTTCCCTTTTGAGAATGATTGGCTAATAAAGGAGACTAAACAGTAAATTGAAAATAATTGAAACAGTCACTTTAGTGAATTATCAAAATACAAAATATATGTATATGTTACCATTTTCCTACATACTAATAACAAAATCTAGTAAGAAGAGACAAAAACAAAAATAACATTCAAAATAACTACAGAATGCCTAAAATATTTGGTAATATACCTACCAAAATTTATAACATTAAGGGTCCATGTGAATATAACTATAAAATATATCTAGTAGAAATTAAAATAATACTTTAATAATTACATGCATATTAGTTGTTCATGGTTGGGCTAATTCAGCACAATAAACATAATACTACCTAAATTAATATAGATATTCAATGTTATGCTAATTGGTTCTATAGGGATTACTTTATAGATACAGAATTTAAAAAAAAAATCATCTAGAGGAGCAAGTGGTCAGATTTTTTAAGGGAAAAAATGTGAGGTTAGCCATACAGATCTCAAGCTGCATTTCAAAGCAGTAGCCATCAAAACAATTTTGTTATTTTTTTAGAGTTTATCAGTAGAATAAAATTAATTAAAAACCTATAACATTATATAAACCAGCATTATATAAATGTGAACTTTTCAAGTACTGTGGCAAAGACTCACTGTTTGACAAAATTTCTGGGAAAACTAAAAAGGAATAAGGGAGAAAAAGTTCTTAAATCAAGATTCTATAATATAAACCATGTTCAACTGATAATATATGACAAACATAAAAATTCATATAAATTAGAGTAAGAAAGGGTATCTACATTTTGCAATTATGGAAAATATATAAGGTAATAATCAAACCAAAGATAAGAAAAAATCTAAAAAGAAAAAATGTACAATTTTGATTAATTAAAATGGAAAAGTATTTGCACAAATAACATTAATGTACTTACTGTAAAAAAAGAAATAAAAACCTATCAGTTTCTGTGATAAAAATTTGATAAGATATATATTTACATATGCGGCAGCTAGATGGTACAGTAGATAGAATGTCAGGCCTGGAATCAAGAACACTCATCATTCTGAGTTCAAATTTGACCTCAGACACTAATGCAAGGTGAGTCATGTAAGCCTGTGTGCTTCAGTTTCCTCATCTGCATAAGAATCTACAGAAACAATTGGCATAATACTCCAGTATCTTTACCAAAAAAACTAGATCAAATGAGGTTACAAAGAATCAGATGTGTTGCTAAAAACTTACATATGTGTGTATATCAACAACTGATTCAAATATATAAGAAAAAAAAGACCTGTTCTCCAATAAATACAGTTTTAAAGTATTTAAACAGGCAGTTTTCAAGGAATAAGTCAAAATTATCAAAAGCCATATAAAATGCTCTAAATCACTAATAACTAGAGAAACATAAATTACAACATTTGTGAGGTTCAGTTTATACATATCAGCTTGGTAAAGATGATTAAAAAAAGGAAAATGACAATTCTTGAAGAAATTGTAGAAGAATACAAATAATACTGCACTGTTAATAGACATATGAATGGGTCTTTGTATTCTGGAAAGCAATATGAAGCTAAATCTAAAGTTTCTAAATTACACGTCTTTTGATTCAGTGATACCACTAGAAGGATTATACTCCAAAAAAAGAGGAAATGGTACAAAAATGTTTGCAAAAATATTTTTTGGTAGCATAAAACTGAAGGCAAAATAGATATCCCATTGTAAGTACAACCACTTATGGTAAATTCAGCCCTATCACAATCCCTATTTTTCTTTGTCTACCCTTTTCTTTTGCCACTTAGAATCTCTGTCTCTGTCTCTGTCTCTCTCTGTCTCTGTCTCTCTCTGTCTCTCTATCTCTGTCTGTCTGTCTGTCTCTATATATTATATATGTATTATATATGTGTGTGTGTGTATGTGTGTGTGTTCTTAACTATTTCAGAGTTTATTGGGAGTACAATTCTGAGCAAGGGAAGGTAGAACCTAGGAAAGGAAGATGAGGTCAACGAACCTAGGAGTGTGGAATGGCAGCTAGGGTATATAGTAAGGGAATGATCAAGGAAAGATCTAGTTTGGTATTCTTCAAAACAAAGGGAAGGGATGCACCCCATTATTTTCTCACCTTCAAAGTTAATACATGCTGCATAATTCTGACCTAACTAAACCTGTGCCCCCAGGACAGTCATATAAAGAAATGTCTTCTATTATGTAAAAATGGATTTTATGCAAACTTTTATGCAAACCAACCACAATGCTCTGCACTTAGTCAGCTTCTAATAAATATTTGTTGAATGAACTAATGAAAGTTTTTCTTTCTGAATCATGAAAATACTGAATCATGAATAAAATCTCTCTTTTCATTGAAAACTAACATTGTTGTAAATTGAAAAGTCAGAAGAGCCAATGAAATGAACTAAATTGAATGCTACTCACAGCTAATTCCCATAATCAGGCACCACACACTGAATTTGAACAAAAATGGTCCTTGCAGCTGCATCTTCATGTGCTCCATAATCGCTACATTCTCTAATTAATAATTAGAGAAAGGTATTTTGAGATCTTAGAGGACACAGATCACATTATGTGAAATTAATAAGGTAACATTAAAATGCTCATTTAAAACAGTGAATGAAGCTTACCATTTGAATCAATAGTTTTATACTATCAAAGCTTATGAATCACATACAACCACTACTAAAGGCCTTGGCCAACATAAAGAGAAGCACAGTTCTGGGCTCATAGGCTATAATATTAATTAGTTATTAGAAACAGGGGCTTATCCAAGCTAGAATCAAATGTTTGAGATATTTTAGGGCATTGAAGATTTGGTAGGCACATATAAGGTTAAGGTAAAAAAGAATTAACTATCATTTCTATTGTGCTATGCAGTTTGTCTTTCCATTCATTATTTCATTTCATACAGTCAGAGATTTAGAGGGAAAGGATGTCCCAACTCTTCTAGACCAGATGCCTTCTTTTATAATTGAAAGTGAGGTCTGAGAAGGTTAAAGAACTTTATAATTATGTCAAAAATCAGTTGAGAGACCCAGGATTTGAATCTAGGGTCTGACATGGAATCTGGCACTCTTTCCACTATACCACAATGCTTCCTATTTGACCTTTAAACGACCCTGTGAGCCAGGTAATGAGGAAGATGAATTCAATTTTACAGATAAGGAAACAAGCTCAGAGCCTTGTCCATGGTCCCAGAGCTGGAAAGTATCAGAGACTGGGCAGCAATCCAGGCCTTCCTGACTATGTCAAATGTTCTAGCCACTAAACAGTGCAAGTAGAATAAACACAGAGATAAGAGACAACCGACTTCATTGAAAGAAATTTTTGTATTTTGCACTTGCTCCAGGGAAGAAGAAACCATTAATAGAGACTGTGGGGAAGAAGAGTCCCCTTCCATCAGTTGTTTTTTTTCCCCAATTTTAAAAAGCAATGTAAGTCCTTAAAAATACTCTTAACTAGTCACCCCAAATCCTCTTATCAATTCATTGAAAATTTTTCCCACTCTCCTCCAAAACTGTCAAGTAAAGACTATAAGCTGTCAGAAATGTTCTCATCAGCTACAAGCTGGTCATTAGCCCGTAATGACTATTTCCTCAGAAGTATGCTGGGGAGAAAATACTAGCAAAACTAGCTACTCTCTGGGAGAATTGGAAGAAATTCAGGCTGAACAAAGACAAAAATGAGAAACTAGTACCTCAGTTTTGCCCTGGAAGCCACCATTAAATCATGGCAGATTTCTAACTTGACTTGCTCCCTTGGGCACAGACTAGACTTAAGTCTGGGCAAAGTTCTTCCCCTCTATCTATATCTCCAAATTAAAAAAAAATCTTCTCCAGCATAGTCAGCAATATTAAGAAGAAGAAGAAGAATCTCAGAAAATGGAGAACAACATTCTCTTTTGGAATGATGCTTCTGTTTGACTTTTATACAAGAGTGTAAGAGTGTTTTGAGCAGAGTGTAACTGTGTAGTCACAACAAACAATTCTTTAGTCCCCTTAGTAACATAATTCTCCTTATTCAAAATAATATAACCTAGATTTAAAAAAATTTCATTGTACTATAGTATTTTCAATTTTTTTGTTTGCTTGCTTTTTTTCTTATTTTTTTTTTCCTTTTTTGATCTGATTTTTTCTTGTGCACCATAGTCAATGTGGAAATATGTATAGAAGAACTGTACACATTTAACATATATTAGATTACTTGCTGACTAGGTAAGGGAGTGGGGGGAAGGGAGGGAGAAAAATCTGGAACACAAGGTTTTGCAAGTCAAATATCGAAAACTGTCTGTACATATTTTTAAATAAAAAGCTATTATTAAAAATTTCATTGTAGTACACCTATTATTATTATTATACTATTCTCCCCACAAAAAGCAAAAAAGGACTATGAAGGAAATATCAGAATTCAATTTAAAGAAAACAAGAGTCCAGCTGACAGAGCAAAAACATTACACATGGAGCCAGAAAGACCCAAATTTGAATCTCACCTTCTTCCACTTACTAGCTAAGAGATATTAGGTAAGTCTTAACCTCTCCCAACCTCATTTTCATCAGTAAAATAGAGATAAAAATAGTACCTCTCTCACAAGGTGTTTTAAGTATCTTAAAATGATATATAAATATGAGCTACTATTATTAATAATATTCCAAAATTATTTTGCTTTGACTCAACTTGAAATTCCTTGTTCTTCACTTAATACACATGGGAGATGGAGGAAGACCGCAAAATCAAAGTCTGAAACCATTACACTAGGCTGCTTAATCAATTAATTAAGAAGTTCATATTCTTACCTATTAATTGATAAGGATAGATTACTAATTTCTTCTAGGCACTTGGGAAAAATAAAAAAAATAAAGGAGTTTTCTTATAAGGGGAGAAACCACATATATTCTTAAATATACAAAATAAAGAGAAGGTTATGGGGAGTGGAGAGAACACTCAATTCAACAAGTATTCATTAAAAGCTCCTCATGTGCCAGATTTTTAGTGACAATCTCAATATGATAACTGAAGGAAAGGGTTAAATATGCAGATTGTGTGGGACCAGCTTAATAATGCCAGGTATGGAGAATCTCCTTGGTTCCTTTAGTTCAGGGAATGAAAATCAAAGGTTAACAATGTTTTTACTTGTCAGTAGCAATATCCTTTAGGGGTTGATTTGATAAGAGTCTTGGAAACAGTGTAGGGGACTTGGGAACATGGTACACAGTGAGGAAGAAAGATGCCTGCTTGTATAGTAACAATTTTGATTTGCATCTGGTTAAAGGATTGATAATTCTCATGGCTCTGTGCCCCAAAAGACAGTATTTTTCTTTCTGTCTGTTTATTTGTTCAGGGAAACAGACTAAAGCAAGAACACTCATTTAACCCAAGTGTGCTAAACAATAGTGTGTGAGGGAGCCCTGTCTAAAATAAAATTTAAAAAACCCAACCAAACCAAAAAAAAAAACATGAACAAGAAAAAAAAGGAACTTTAAATATTGTTTCTCTATTCCTCTGTTAGTGTAGTCTCTAGATTTGTAGAAAGGAGCAAAATCAAAATGTTTAGCCTTGGCCCAGGGCAATGAGAAATATAATTCCCATCAGTTAATAGCAAATGGACTCATCCTTCATCTATCTGTAAAGCACTTTAGGACAAGAGAATAAGGAAGAGATCCCCTCAAGGTGACTTAGTCTTCTACATTTTCCTCAGCTTTAGAAATTTTCTAATTGTATTATATATATTTAGGGGTGTGCTTTCCACATATGGAAAGCTTGACTGGGCTGAGAGTGGGAAAGAGGATGGCATATTAATTAGTTTAGCAGCAATAAAGGAATAATTTCTTAAAGTTCCATTACTTGGAGACTCTGAAACTTAAAAAAATATATTTTTCTCCTTTTCCTGGGCAAGTCACTTAACATCTCCCTGCCTCAGTTTCTCAACTATAAAATGAGGATCCTAATGGGACTTAGCTCCCAGAGTTGTGAGGATCATTTGATATGTATAAAGCATCTAGAACAGTACCTGGCATATGTGTTGCTGTTCTATCACCTCAATTGTGTCCGGTTTTTGGTGGGGTTTTTGTAGGCAAAAATACCAGAGTGGTTTACCATTTCTTTCTCCAGTTCATTTTACAGATGAAGAACTGAAGCAAATGGGGTAAAGTGCACATAACAGGAGCTTAATAAATAATTATTCCCTTCTCTTTTTTCCCTATTTACTTCTTTCACAACAAAAATTAAGAGATAGAATTACTTTTTCAGGCACTCTAACATATTTTTACTACTATACACCAGCATAAAATACGTAACTCAGTATATAAATAATTGTTAATCAATCATCCTAAATGTAATGTCAATGGGTCCTTGTTCACATCCCATCAAGGAGAAAGACATTATCATTGCTTGTACTGATGAGATTTTGATGGGCATCTTATAATTTCGATGTGGAAACATATTCAGTGTCTGAGCAAAGGCCCAGTGTGGGGAAAAGATAGTATTTCTCTTTTAATCTCTGATCTGATCTGATCCTTTAGAACTTGCCCTGCACAGCTACATGGACAAGTCACTCTCATGGAAATGTAGTAATACTTTTGTCACATTTCTCTATATTTTTATTTATTTATTTATTTATTTTGCTGAGGCAGTTGGGGTTAAGTGACTTGCCCAGGGTCACACAGCTAGGAAGTGTTAAGTGTCTGAGACCAGATTTGAACTCAGGTACTCCTGACTTCAGGGCTGGTGCTCTATCCACTATGTTACCTAGCTGCCCCATTTCTCTATATTCTTAACCAACAAATACAAGTGATCCCTGAAACTTTCACGTTTACCAAACCATTTGTTATAAATTACTATTTCCAGAATATTCAGTCAACATAATAAAAAGGCTATATCCAACTTCACATATCAGAATCACAACTAATTATTCTTATACCTGGGGAAAATATACAAAAATAGTATTATTCAAGAAATACATTGAATCAACTAGTCAAAATGAATTCATTTGAAAGTTGGAAAGGCAGAATCACAAGATTCCAGGAATCAAAGTACAAAAAAACTAGGACAGTATGAACCTGATATTGAGGAGGCTATAATCAGAAGATAGAACAGGACATGATTTGGGAGGAGTTCATTTGGAGTGTAGACATGGGTAAAAAAGGAAAGCATGGCATTGCATAACTTCCTATTTTGATTATTTTTGTGAAGTAGGTACTAAATTCTACCTGCTAAAGGAGTAAAAAAAATAAACCCCCTAAATTTCAGCACTTTATACAAAGCTGTGATTGATTTATCTAATAACATTTCACCATTAGTATAAAATGTAAGTTTTTAAAGGTAATGAATTTTAAAAAGAATAGTTTATCAGCAAAAGAGATTAGATATATGATATACAATAATAGTAAATAACCACAGTAATTTAGTATTTAACAAACCAAAAGTTCTGAGTGTTGGAGACTAGAACTCACTATTTGATTTAAAAAAGGTACTTGGAAAATGTGAAAGCAGTCTGGCAGAAACTAAGCACAGACCAACATCTTATACTGTATAATAAGAAAAAGTCCAAATGGTCACATGCTTTAGACATAAAGGACGATATCCTAAGCAAATCATTTTTTTACTTGTAAAATTTATGGAAAAGGGGAAAACATAAGAAATAAAGACATTTGTGGGAGTAAAACGATATCTTTGATAATACAAATTTTTTCCTTTTAAAATACACAAATGAAAACAGCCAAAGGTAGAAAGCAGGAAACGATGTATGTGTTTATATGCACATGCATAATTTATCATAAGATTCTTAGATAAATGCCTCATTGCTCAAATATATAGGGAACAACCAGATTTATGAAAATAAGAAACATTCCCTAGTTGATAAATTATCAAAGGATATAACCAAATTTAAGAAGAAATCAAAGTTATCAACAATTATATGAAAAAAATTACTTTAAATCACTGATTATCTAATTATCAATGATTTAAACAAATAAAATAAAGTACTAATCATATCCATTAGATTAGTTAACATGACAGAAAAGGAAAATGACAAACATTGGAGGGAATATGGAAAACTGGGCATATTAATGCATTGCTTTTGTCCTTTTAAAGAACAATTTGGAAATATGTCCAAAGGACTATAAAATTTCATACCATTTGTTTTAGCAACACCACTACTAAGTCTGTATCTCAAAGAGAACAAAGAGAAATAAAAGTAACTATATAAACAAAAATATTTGTAGCAGGTCTTTTTATAATGACAAAAAATTTGAAATTGAGAGAATGCCTATCAACTTTGAAATGGCTGAACAAGTGGTAGTGTGTGAATGTGATGGTACAGGATGTAAAAAAGAAATTCACATGATAATTTTGTATATTTGAAAGGAATAGCAGATTTGCTATCATCTTTTTTATTATACTATATTATGGAAATGTTTGTTTTATTCAGTAAGTTAAAAATTACATTTAATAATGAAAAACAAAACCAAAAGAAATGATGAGAGGAATTATTACAGAAAAGTCTGAGAAGACTGATGTGAACTGATACAGAATGAAGTGAGTAGAACCTGGAGAACATTATACAAAGTAACAGCAATGTGAAAGACTTAGTTACTCTGAAATGATTCACAACATTCCAAATGGCTCACGATGAAAAATTCTATATACCTCTAGAAAGAGAACTGATGGACTTTGAATATAAATTAAAATAAAATCTTTTTCACTTTATTTTTCTTGCTTTAAAAAATGGCAGCAATGCTAATATAGAAATATGTTTTTCATGACTTTGCATGTATAATGGATATTGCTTGCCTTCTCAATGGTTGGGGAAGAGGATGGAGGGAACAAGAGAATCTGGCACTCAATTTTTTTTAAATGAATGCTAAACCTTAGAAAAATAGATTTGAAAAAATTAAAATCAGGGTAAAAAATAGTAGTCTCCATCTTCTCTGATGCATTTTTAAGGCACTCCCATTTTGACAGTAATATACTGACTTGTGTCACTAGTTATCTTTAGATATACATCCTTTCTACCCACTTTGGTCCATAAGCCTAGTTTAGAGGTATATATGTATCCTTCACAGTTCTTTGTACATAGTAGTGACTTCTTTATTATACTTATTTCAACATTTTAAATGTGGAAAAGCAAGTTGTTTTTGTCAGCAAAACTTAAGTATTGGAGGAGGTTTAATTCCCCCAAAGCATGATTTCACTTTTATAGAACTAGGGAAGAAATTCAATTCAATTCAATTCCAAATATGCTTTAAATTTCATAGCATTTTCTTTAATATAGGGCATGTTACAAAAGCATCAGCATTTTCCATTTTGTTTAACATTAAGTCATATGAGTTTTTGAAAATTTGGGGAAGGCAGGGGAGGGAAGGCACAATATTGCTTCCAGGTTTCAATCAAAAATCTTAAGGTTCAGTCATTTTAAAAACATTTACGGCTCAGTAACAAATCTTTTTAAAAAGAAGGTTATTTAGAAAAACAGACAGATCTACAGCTGTCCTCACCATTCATCTGACTACCTGTAGAAAGCTAGGCCTACTGAAATAATTGCTTCATATACCCCAAAGCAAACGAACTACTTTCCCTCTTTAAATCATTCTTTTTTTTCTCTTTAGCTCATGATTGACTCTCTCTGTAATGCATGTTGTGTTAGCGAGCATGAAGAAAATTATATAAAAACAAATTGCTTTGTACTGTACAGCTATCATCTGGAAATACTAAATAGACCAGGGAAGCAGCATGGCACCACTTTCAGCTCTGTGGGCTAATATATGGAATTGTAAAGTTTATCGGTTTCAATTTGATAAATGCACCTCATTTCAAAATGAACAGGATATTGTTTTTAATGTTTTGTGAATTATTTCTAACAGTAATGGGTGTCTCAGCATGGCAGTTACCTCAAATAGATAAATATCTCTATCTACATAAACATACACAATAGACAATGTATACATATTTATACACAATATGTATCCATACATGTTCATACAATATACATATATAAATACACATTTGTATGCATACTATATAGCCATTCACACATTATCTATGTGTACACACACACACACACACACATATATATATATATCACACACATGTTTTTCCTCTTTTCTTTTATAGATTTGCATTTCAAAAAGATCACTAAAACATTTGGTCTACTTTTTTATATACAGTAGTTATTCAGGAAGAGTTTTCAGAAGTCACAATTGAAAGTAATTTGTTACATCATCTTTATACACATTTTTGTAAGGAAGATATTAATACAACTGAAAGAACACCAGTCCTTGAGCCAGAGGACCTGGGTTCCAATCTTTATTCTAATGCTTACTACCCATGGCTCCTTAATTACAGCCGTATGTTGTGAGAGTGGCTTTTGAACTCTGTCAGCTTCAGATCTCTCTATAACCTTATGCTTCAACTTCTGCATCTATTAGAGTCTTATTGAACTCCAAGAATCTCCTTGACTAATACTACATCTTAAATAAGAATCTTACATTTATAGAATGATTTGTGTTTTCTGAAATTTTCTTTAAATCTCTCATCTATCTCTATCTCTCAATTTATCTAAACATGGTTTCTGCTCATCTTGTCCATTAATTACTTCATTTATCTCCTCAAGCAGATTCTAAGATCCTTGAGGGAAGGGGAACATACTCCTTTTTATCTCCCAATATTTCACAAATTCTTGCTCTAGACATTCTCAGAACTAGGCAAGGGAGATTGACCTAAGGAACTTTGTTCCTGGATGTAAAAATATGAAGGGAAAAGTTTCTTCTCCTGGTAGTATTCTTATTTTCTACACATGTACCACACAATTCCTTGAGTTCTCTGCTGGCACTCTACTACAGTCTCTTACATCTGTGGTGCAAATATCATTCCCTCACAAGGATAGTTACAACCAAGGATTGAAGAAGACAGTTTTATTATCACTTGCCTCTTTCCTCCTCCATATCTCCATCTAGGGGTTGAAAGAGTGGGGAATTCCCAAGTACACTATAAAAACACATATGGACAGGTGCACTTCCCTTTTCTTCCAGCACAACTCTATCAGACAGAAGTAGGAAGTCAGTTGACATTAGTTAGGACTTCAATTAAGGTTACTCGTGGTACAATAAAGACAAAGGCAAACAATCATTGGCTGAGGGACCTTAAAGCTTTCCTGAATAAGAGGTAATTCCTTTTTCTTGTTTGGTAGCACTTGCCCCCTAGGTTCTAGAATTGCTGATTCAACCTCAGGTTGTAGATTATGAATATTATTTAATGCTTACTATGTGTTGGATGCTAGAGATACAAAGATGCAAAAAGATATGGTACTCATCCTTACGGACAAGTAGAGAAGACTTAAACATTCATATAACCTAATATAATGAAAATTTAAAATATGAAAAATAGATGAGGTTTGAAAAATTGCATTCTGTTCATTTATATATGTTATATTTGGGATTTCTTAAATGTATGGATTGGGGTAATTGACTACTGATGTTCTCCTTTCAACTCTTGATTCTTGTTGATGTATCATCCTGTGAAATTCAAGAAAGGAGGCCTTAGTTTAATCTGAAGAGAACAGTGGAGAACAAGCCTCTTCCAATCTATAATAGTGATTCTCTGGTAAATGTATTAAGAATTATTTTGAAAGTACTATTTATATGTCTTAAGTCATACATTAGTTCTTTTTGCCAACTGAATTCCATAGTCAGCCTTGGACTACTTCCTGATCATTTAATTCACTTCACTTCAGCAAATATTTAGACCCCCCTATACTGTGTATAGGGAACTGTCCAAAGTGTCATGTAGGCCAACACAAAACAGAAACTGCCCGTTATATCAAAAGAAGATTCTTATCATCTCTGGCAAGGAATTAATCTACCTGGATTAAAATAAATATTGATGCCATTTTTTTTTCTGAACCTATCCATGCCTAAGAGTAAGCAGTCTGTAAGTCACAGCAGCTGAATGGCATATCCAATTTATGTGAGAAAGAAGTTGCATAATTCAGATTTAGATTATCAGGTGACATAACATCAAGACAATTTGCACATAAAGAAACCTTTTCACTGTTCCTATAATATTGGGTATATTAGAAGAATATAAAATAAGAGACTACCTTTGTCATCTCAAACTCCTTTGCCCCTTTGTCCTATTCAATTCTCTTCTCAAATTTCTTTCTGTGGTATCTCTCACTATTCAACTTCTACCATCTTATTCTTCACTTGTTAATTACATTTGGAAGAAAATTCACAAATGTTCTGATGAGACACATTACAAATTTTATGTCATCCCACCTATACCAGGTGCTCAAAGAAGAAGAGCAGGCCTTTGATTCTTCCTTGCTTGATTCCCTCTCTCTCTTTTAATGAAAGTTATTCCAAAATTTCTCAAGCCTCCCATATTATGTAATCCTGTTCTATCAGGTAAGGTTGTCTCTATTCATTTGTAAAAGTGAAGTCATTTGATGTGATCTCCCTTTTTTTCTATCCTTTTAATCTCAAAATATCATCTCTCTCTTTACTACATCTTCAAACATGTGCAGATTACTGCCATTCATGCAGATCTACATATATATCCAGTCCCAATTTTTCCCTGAATTTCAGTTATGCATTACCAATTGTCCATTGGATATCATCTCTATGGATATCCCATATATTATAAATTCAAAATATACAAACTGAATTTTTTTCATTCCAAAGCTTCTCCTTTTTCAAACTTTCCTATTTCTTTCTTCCGATATTTCTAGCTCTAGAACATTATCTTTGACTCTTCAATATCTCTCACTTCACATATCCAATCAATTACCAAATCTTGCCATATTCATTTTCATATTTCTTACCTCTGAAATGCTCTCTCTACTCATAGCTACTAATAGTCCAGGTCCTCATCACATCTTTCTTAGACTATTATAACTTTCATAATTGATCCTCTTGGTTAACACATCTACCTATCCTATATATTCTATACACTATTACAAAAGAGAATCTCCCTCAAGTGCAAAGCTCAGTAAATGTTCTCCCTGTTCAACCAACTATAATGATGTCTTATTACCTCTAAGATAAACCATAAACTTCTCTTTAATTTCTAAAGCCTACATAAAAGTTATCCAACCTATCTTTCAGCCTTCAATGGTGATCATTCTACCTGCTGTACTCTGTGAACCAGTCAATTGGACATTTCTCTCTATCTCTTTCTCTCTCTTTCTCTCCCTCCTTCCCTTCTTTCCTCCCCCCCTCACTCTCTGATTTTTCTTGTGCAGCATGACAAATATGGAAATATGTTTAGAAAAATTGCACATATTTAGCCTATAATGGATTATTTGCTGTTTAGGGGAAGGATGTGGAGAGAGGGAGGGAGAAAAATTTGGAACACAAGGTTTTGCAAAGGTGAATGTTAAAAACTATCTCTGCATGTATTTGGAAAATTAAAAGTTAATATAAAAAAGAAAAAGATTCCAAATATTTTGTGATGGAGTTCAATCCTAAAATAATTTTGTATCTCTGAGATGCTCTGCTTTCAAGATGCTATTTAGGTAACTGACTTAGCTTCTGGAGATCACTTAGAAACTATATAGTGCTGACAGTAGAGGAGGAATAAAATAAGTGTTGATAGACTTGGCCAATTTTTATTATTTAACATTCAGTTATCATCTGCCAACAAAATGTTCTAACATAACATTTGTATCCATCTGTGTGTAAAAATATCAATGTAAATTCCCTTTATATTCTGTTTTATGTGAAATAATAATTACAACAACAATATTATCTCATTCAATAACCAAAGGAATTCTTCAAAGGAAATGCTATTACCTCTATTTTACAGATGAGGGAACTGAAGCTGAGAAAGGTTAAGTGACCGCCTCAAGATCACACACTTAGTAAGTACCTCAAGATGGATTTGAGGGGTAGCTAGATGGTCCAGTGGATAGAGCACTGGCCCTGAAGTCAGGAGAACCTGAGTTCACATTTCAACTCAAACACTTAACATTTACTAGCTGCATGAACCTAGGCAAGTCCCTTAACCCCAATTGTCTCACCAAAAAGACACAAACACACACACACACACACACACACACACACACACAGTCCAGCATTCTCTCTGCTACACTTGTGAAGATTTGAAAATGCTTTACAACTTTTTATCCTCATAATAACCCTTTAAGGTAGATACTATTATCCTCACCTCTATTTTCACATGATGAAACTGTGGCCCCAAAGAGACTAATGATTTGCTCAAAATATATAGGTAGTAAGCATCAGAAGTGAGATTTGAACTCAGATTCCATGATTTTTAAGTCAGTTTTTTTCTATTATCCTACTCTGTTTCAAGGGATATAAATGGCAGCAACAGCATATTGACTGTCAGTTTCTTTCAAGATTGTAATCCAAATGAAAAATTCACACTTCATGTGTTTCTTGATTTTTTTTGGGATGTGTACCAAATCTAGTGAAATCCTATGGACTCCTTCTAAAGTTATCATGGAAAAAGCAAACAGATGACTATATAAATTCCACATAATCAGATTGAAAGAGAGACCTTACTTGTGAGTCCCATAATACTGGCTAAACTACAGATCCCTCCTGGCTTTCACTGGACTGTGAACAAACTGACAACAGCTGCTTGTCTGCCTCTATGTCAGTGGGAAGTATAGGAAGAAAAAAAATATGAAAAGACTTCAATTTGTTGATGCTTTTCACTTTTTCAAAGCTATTTCACTGCTGTTATGTTAAAAATAACATATTTTTGCTGTACTTTATGGTTACTAAATCCTGGTGCACAAATACGATTAATCAATCAGTAAACATTTATTAAGCACTTATTGAATACCAGTACTATTTAGACAGTGGAGATACAAAGACAAATATAAAACAGTTCCTGCCTTCAAGAAACTTATATTCTATCCAGGAAAATTATATGTATATATGTATAAAAATAAATATGAGGTAATCTGTGTAATTTGGTCTGGAAGACACTACCAGCTGGGGAAATTGGGAAAAGTCTTATGCAGGAGGTAAAGCTTGAGCTGAATTTTAGGTTCCTTTAAATAGTGTGAGTATTAATACACACACATTAAACTTTCCTTTCAATACCTCATTGGCCTGGATTTGCTAAAGTAAAGCTTCAAGTAAGGGTTCAAAGTTATCCTCAGTAGAGTTATCTGAGGGCCAACAATCCTAATTAGTGTGGACCAATCTAGCTTATTAAATTCAAAGATGTTCATTGCTAGGTTGCTATTTAAGTGGTGGATTTTTCAGCCACCCCAAACTTTTTTTTAAATGTAATACATTTTCATTTTAGTCATTGTGTACAGAAAAACTTGAATAAAAGGGAGGAAAAGAAAAAGTGAAAAACAGAATGCTTCAGTCTATATTCAATAAATTTTAGTTTTTTCTCTGGAGGTAGATAGTATGCTTCGTCATTAGTTCTTGGGGATGATGAGAATAACTAAGTCACTGATAGTTCTTCATTGAATAATATTGCTGTTTCTATATACAGTGTTCTCTGTGTTTTGTTCATGTCACTATCTATCAGTTCACTTCACTTCACTGTGCATCAGTTCATGTAAGTCTTTCCAGGATTTTTTTTTCTGAAATCATCCTATTGGTCTTATTTTGTAACACAATAATATCCCATTATAATCATATACCACAGCTTGTTTAACCGTTCCCTAATTGAAGGAGATCCCTTTGAATTCCAATTCTTAGCTGTCACAAAAAAAGTTGTCACAAAAAATAGTTTTGTAAATATAGGTTCTTCTTCCTTTTTGTGGATATCTTTTGGATACAAAGCTAGCAGTATTGCTGGATCAAAGAGTATGCACAGTTGTATAGCCCTCTGAGAGTAGTTATGAATTGCTCTTCAGAATGTTTGGATCAGGACTTCCTTCCGGGGGTGGAGCCATGGTGGTGGAGATCAGACAGGAGTCTCTGTAACCTCCTCTAACCTCCCCTCAAACCAACAACATATGAAGCCTCTAGACTGATTCTGAAGCAAAAAAATCCACAATATCTGGAGAACAACACGATTCTAGAAGAAGATACTCTGGAAGAACCTCAAAACAGGTCTGTTTTAATGGGGCAGGCGGTGGCCTACTGAACCCAGACTGCAGCGCAGGGAGACCGGGGCAGGGAGCTGGAGCAGGGAACTGGAACAGGAGTTGGAACAGGAGTGGGAGCGTTGTGCTCTTCACACACCTGGGAGTCTTCTGCGAGCCTCTTGGAACAATTTGTCCTGATTGTGGGCAGGTGGTTTGGAGGGTCTGCCTTTTGAGGGGGATAGATTGTGAACCACTGAACCCCTGATGAGCATCGGACCTAGCTGCCATTACACAGCACCTTAAAGCAATCAATCAAACAACAGGACTGATAAGCACCAGAAATAATTCAATCAGCGGAGCTGCCCAGACCCTGACATAATTCAATCAGCAGAACTGCCCAGTTCCTGAAATAACTCAATCAGCAGAACTGCCCCAGGGCAAATTAAAGCAGCTGTCCCACCTATGCCCTAAACAGACCTCACACCTTTAAAAAAATAAATGAATAAAAAACCAAAAAGAGCTCTCACCATAGACAACTTTTATGGTGAGAGGGAAGAACAGACCTCAAATCCTGAGGTCCCTAAAGGTAAAGCAACTCCAGAAAAAGCCCCAAAGAGAGACATAAATTGGTCTCCATGTCACAAGGCTTTCTTTGAAGATTGCATAAAAAATCTTAAAAGAGAGTTAGAAGAAACATGGGGAAACGAAATGAGATCACTGCAAAATAAAATAGAAAAAATGGAAAAAGAATGCAATGAACAAAAAAATGTAATTGGTCAATTGCAAAAGGAACTAAAAACAGTAACTGAAGAAAATAAGACATTAAAAATTAAAATCGAACAATTGGAAATGAATGACTCATTAAGACTTCAAGAATCAGTTGAACAAAAACAAAAAAATGAAAAGATAGAGAAAAACATGAAATATCTCCTAGGAAAAACAACTGACCTCGAAAATAGATCTAGGAGAGACAATCTAAGGATTATAGGGCTTCCTGAAAGCCATGATGAAAAAAAGAACCTGGATACTATATTCCAGGAAATCATAAAAGAAAACTGCCCTGATATTTTACACCCAGAAGGCAAAATACTCCTTGAAACAATCCACCGATCACCTGCTGAAAGAAACCCAAAAATTAAGTCCCCCAGAAATATCGTGGCTAAATTCCAGAACTATCATACCAAGGAAAAGATATTACAAGAAGCCAGAAAGAAACAATTTAAATATCGGGGAGCTACAATTAGGATCACACAGGACCTAGCAGCTTCTACTTTGAAGGATCGAAGGGCCTGGAATCAGATATTCCGTAGGGCAAAGGAACTTGGATTACAGCCAAGAATAAGTTACCCAGCTAGAATGAGCATTATCTTCCAGGAAAGAAGATGGTCATTCAATGATATAGGAGAATTTCACCTATTTCTACTGAAAAGACCAGAACTGAACAAAAAATTTGATCTACAAACACAGAACACAAGAGAAACATAAAAAGGTAACAAGAAAAAATAACTCTTGAGAACTATATTTATGTTATAGATACATATAGAATGAGGGTTGATTTTGTGAATCGATTATTACATTATGATTATGATATGATTACTGTGATTTTATGATTATTATCATATGATTACTGTGATTTTATGATTATTATTATATGTTTATTGTGATTTTATGAATCTTATGATATGATAAACTGAAAAAGAAATTAGAGGTAGAAAAGGGATAACACTGGAAGAAGAGGAAAAGGAGGTAAAATAAGGGAAATTACATCACATGTAGAGGCAAAGAAAACCTATAATGATTGAGGGGAGAAAAGGGAGGGGAATGAGAATTGGGTTAATCTCCATCTCATCAGATTTGGCTCAGAGGGAATAATAGACGTACTTATAAGGAAACTGGAGGGAAAGGAGGGAAAAAGGGGTGGGTGGGGCTCTAAAGGGGAAGGATTGTTTGAGGGAAGTGGTTTTCAAAAGCAAAATAGTAGGGAGGAGGGAAAGGGGATAAGAAAGAGAAAAGCATAAGCTAGGGTAAATAAGATGGCAGGAAATACAGAATTAGTTATTTTAACTGTGAATGTGAATGGAATGAACTCTCCCTTAAAGCAGAAGCAGATAGCAGACTGGATTAAAAACCAGAATCCAACAATATCCTACATCTAGAATCTACATCTACAATCCAACATCTAAAACATAGAGATACATACAGGGTGAAGGTAAAAGGCTGGAGCAGAATCTATTATGCTTCAGGTGAACAAAAAAAAGCAGGGGTAACAATCCTGATCTCAGACCAAGTAAAAGCAAAGATAGACTTAATTAAAAGAGACAAAGAAGGAAATTATATCTTCCTAAAGGGTACCATAGATGATGAAGCAATATCAATACTAAACATATATGCACCAAGTGGTATAGCATGGAAATTCCTAGAGGAAAGGTTTAGAGAGATGCAAGAAGAAATAGACAGAATGTTTGGATCAGCTCATAACTCCACCAAGAGTACACTAGTATCCCAATTTTCTCACATCCTCTCCAACATCCAATATTTTCCTTTTTTGTGATATTAACAAATCTGATAGGTTTGAGATGGTATCTGAGAGTTATTTTAAGTTTCATTTCTCTAATCAAAAGTGATACAGAGCATTTTTTCATGACAGCAAAACTGTTAAAGATGCCCACTACCTGGTAGAAGGGTTGTGATCTGTCTGCCATAGGTGGGTGAGCATCCACATTGAGAAAAATCACAGCTCTTTAGAGGATTAAAGAAGTGTTATCATATTGGTCAAAATATGTCACATTTTAAAAAATCTGGTTTGCATGTAGTCTGAAGGTACTGTATGATTAATGCTATTTTGAAGTATTTTTTTTTCCTTTTGAAAAGATCACACTTTAGGAATTTGATCAATATACAATAGTGATCTATATTCAGAATATTATGGTATTATTCTTATCTTATAGGTGGAAACTAGGATACTCATTCTTAGAGATGTGAAAATTATATTTCCAAGCATATGCAGTTAGTTGTGGAAAGGTTATTACACTGATGTTGTAGGTAGATAAAAATTATACAACATTATCTGCTTTGGGGGAGGGACAGCATTAAAATTTCTATTTTACTTTTTTATAATTTAAAAGGGTGAATAGCACTTAAGCATATGAAATCTTGTGATATTCTATAGGCAGCAAACTGGAAATGAAAGATGACCAATTACCAATTACCTGGTGAATTTCTTCAATGTAGACAGCCAATTTGCATAACTCATGCCTCAAGTGACTTAAATCCTCAAAAGCCAGAAAGGATTGGGATAGGAATAATCCAGATAATTGCCTCAACTCCCTACTTCACTTTGCCAACACAGAAAGACCTTCGTTGATGATTGTCCTTGAAGGGCTACTGAACATATTTTAGAAAAACTCTTAATGACCCTTTATTCAGAAAGGTTTTCTGAGAAGCAGTGGGTGGCATATTTAAATAATAATGAAATAGCACTAGGGTAGGAAAAGACACAAATTACCTAAGAGATAGGAGTTTTCTCCATTAATAATGACTTTTAGAGCAAGAATATGAAAAGACAGAGGTGGAAATGAAAAATCATTCATTCTTTTTTGTGTATGATAAGATCTATATGAAAGTAACTCAATGGAAAAGTTTATGACCTCAAGATGTTCCAAGAGATTGCTTCCCATCTTCTGACTTTGAAACAATAATAATAGCTATAGACAGTATATAGTACTTTCAGATTTGCAAAGTGGTTCACATATATTAACATTTAATCTTCACAAGAATCCTGGTAGGTAGGTGCTATGATTCTCCCCCCTTTTACAAATGCGGAACTTAAGGCACAGAGATGTTAAGTAAATTGTTCAAGATCACACAGTCCCTAAGCATCTGAGGCAGAATTTAAACTCAGTTCTTCTTTATTGCAAGTCCCTCACTCTATTCAGCATATAATCTTTCTTTAGGCAGATTTTAAAGTAAGAGCCTTATCAGAAAAAAAATAATTATATGAGGATGCATTACAATCATTAAATTCCTCTTCAGGGTAGAGACAACACTTTAGATGAATAATGAGTACATAATAAGTTGTTGATGTGTTTCATTCAAACTCCTAAAAATACCTATGTGCTTTAGGAAATCAACAAATATGCTGTTGGAAATTAATATTGCCAGTGAAATAATTCAACACAATGCTAAATGTTTCATATATTTCTGTTGACATGCAGGTTTATAACTAGAAAAGTGTGACTGGGGCATTATTGTGAGTTTCTAATATTTATCTGAACACTGATAACATTTCAGTCCTTCAGACAGCATAGAAACAAATGAGCTTAGTATTTAGTTTGGAAGAATAGTTAACTCAGGAAGCTTCTATCCAAAGTGTCCTGAATTCTCTGCTTTCCTTCGGAAATAAGAGTGTGTTTCATGGCCCTAATCTCAGATCCCAGAAGTATAAGTTACATCTCTGTTCGTGTGTTTAACTATACAAGCCAATAATCCAACATGACTAAAAGTAAGACTCTTTTTATTGTCAATAGCTGCATGGGAAATGTATCTGGGTCTTCAAATTTTGAGCTGGAAGACAACCTTTAAAAGTAAATAGTAAATCCACTACATTTTACCGAGAGAGAATAATTAACGTAATTGAAGCAAATTGCCTAAAGTAATATGTGTTGGAGGAACAGGATTCAAACTCAGGTTATCTGACCCCAAAGGCAATGATTTTCCCATGTAACCATGCTACCCTTTATCTTCTTTTTCTACTATCTCTTCTATCTTTTGGTACTTTCCATTCTACCAGATAGGATACAGCTGTGTTATCTTGGGTTCCCCCCACACAATTCTTGATTCTCTCAACTTTTCAGTTTGTCTCTAAACCTCTGTACTCCTAACTCTCAGTCTACCCTTATGACAAATGTCTATTCAGCCCCATACAGAAATGTTCTTAATATTACTTCAAAGGTAAGTATTTTAGTAAATACAAGTTTCTGTAAGAAAATACAATTTCTCTCTCTTTTTATCTGTCTTTCTGTTTCTCTGTCTCTCTCTCTGTCTCTCTGTCTCTCTGTCTCTGTCTCTCTCTCTCTCTCACATACACACACACACACACACACACACACACACACACACACATACACTATCGGATCTATCTACCTACCCACCTATCTATCTATCTACCTACCTATCTATATCTAATAGCTGATTCCTTTGAAAAGTAGTAAATCATATGATATTTGGCGAAGTATAACTACCTGGATTCTATTTAGTATACTGTAAGATCTGTTTTTATTAAAGTGACAATTGCTATCTAGTTATTCTCCCTTGGGAATTTCTAACTTTTAAAGCATTCTTTTATGGAATAAACAAAGTAGGGAAACAAATTTAACAACTTTTTTTCCAGTTCAGGGGTCTTCTTGTTCTGTGGAAAATTGAATTGGATTAGTTTTTTTAGCCAAAGAAATTAACAATATATTTGTGTTGCTTATTTTTATTACTAATTAATAAATTCTTTACAAATATATTTCTATATATACATCATAAATGCCACTCTTGTTGATGGAAAAATTAAATGACTTTAGAATTAAATGAAAAGAATAATAAGTGAAATCTGATTTAGGAAACTGTACAGCAATTTTAGTGATCCTTGGCTGCAGTTTATCTTATTATCATTGACCTCCATTTAGCTTAAAACATGAAACACCACAGTTTCAGAAGAATCAAAATATCACATATCAATGGAAAGATACATATTAGGTATAAGTCTGATATATGCATGACCAATGATAACTTATACAAAAAAAGTAATTCAAAAAACATCTTCAAGAATGAGGTAAATGAGCTATATAGCAAAAATAAGAGACAGATCACTTGACTTAGCACTCACTACCTTGGTACCTAGAAGTAAATAAAAGAACTAGAGAAAGGTCTTTGGTTGTGAGCAAGGATTATACAGGATGAGTATGCACTGAAGTCTCATGATCTGTACAGGGTGCAGAAATGCATTAATCGGTCACAGTCCCATAAAAGGTTATTGGACCATCATTTGGAATGGGAAAGGAGACTAGAAGGCATTTAGTACAACTTCCTCAATTTACAGAGAAGGAAAATGAGTCCCAAAGAAGTTAATTCAGTTGTACAAGGCCAAACAGGCAGTCCAATGTACATATGTGTGACCTAAAAGCACAGATACATATGTATATGTACATAGGTGAACATATTCATGTATATTTGTACATATGTGCTTCAGGATAAAATTTTCTATTAAAAGACTGACTGCATTATGGCTCAAAGGAGGTAAAGAGAAGGAATAGGATAAAATGCTAAAGAATGAATAAAGAACAAATTTTGATTAATGTTTGTTTTAAACAGCTCATATTAACATAATCCACAGAGGTTAAAATCAAGGTGTTATACATGATGATATCTCAAAGGATATGCTACTTTAAGGTTTTACAAAGCACAATAATTCTATAAGTAATACAAGTATTCTGTTTTAAAGATGAGTAAATAGGGACACAGGGATTAAGTGACTTGTACAGGGTCATATGATAAACCATATAAAAACCATGACATTGCTTGTCTTCTGACTCAAAGAGCAGTATTCTTTCTATCACATTAGTTTTAGAAAAAAAATAATAAATCATTTAGTCAAACTTCAAAATTTTATCTATATATTTATTTATATTATCTATATCTATATATCTATATCCATATCTATATCTATATATAACTAAATAGCTTTGGTGCCACAGTTACAGAGATGGACATGCACTAAGAATCAAGAATAAGCTTTTCTTTCAGCTGAGGTCTCTACCTCTTGAGTAGTTAGCATGATTTCGGATTAGACCCCTTTGAAAGAGATCAGCATGTGCCCAAGAGAAATGACTCTTTACATTTACATCTTAAAAATACTTAAAGAGCCCATAAAGGGGATAAATTCCATCACCAGAACAGCTTAGAAGGACAAAAAACTTTGTCTTTGTTCTAACCTCAACTCTCTCCTCTCCCCATTTATTTTATTTTGTTTTGTTTTTTAGCACAAGACTTTTTTTCCTCCTTTTAAAATTGGAGTGGCACCATGAAGATGTCTGGTTAATGATTTTCTTTTTCCATCCCAAGACATTTATTAATTAGGAAGAGCTGGGAAATAATAGGGAATGCTCACTGCTGGAGTCATTGGCATAATTGCTAAATGTGTCACTTGAGGAGATCATTAGAAATTATATGGTTTCTCCTCCCATAGTTCTTAATGTGCATGTGTTTTTTCCTCTGAATACAGATAAAAAAGTAACAATGTGACCCAAAAGAATGAAGAAATTAAGACTATGATGTAGAAGACTCTATCAAGACACTCTGAAGTGGAACCCACTTTTGTTTTTAAGTTTCCCTTATATGCAAGTACTAGATGCCATCATGGACAAATGTCAGGGATTTAACAGGATATCCCCACAAATGGAAACTGATAGAATGAAAATGGACTACATTTAAGTGGGATTTACAAAAGTGAGGAAAGACGTACAAACAGAAAACAAAAGGCATGATTTCAATGTAATATTAAACTACTCAAGGGTGGGATCTTTTTTCTTGCACACTTTGTAGCTTCTAACACATAGTGGATACTTCATACACTGAATTTTCAAGTACCTATAGTTTTAAGGGCTGATTATTACTGCATATCATTATTAATTGCAAATAACTGACTTCTCAATGGGGCTTAAAGCTGCAGGATAGTAATGAGGATATGATCTTTTCTGTTAATACTGACGTTGATAATAATAACAATGATGTATATACTTTCTCCAATGCAGAGCACTCTCACATATAATACATTGCTTGATCCTTATAAAACCCTATGAAATACACAGTATATTGCTAAAATACTGAAACCACATATATCTTTAAAGTTAGCAAGTACCTTGTACTATTAACCTACTTACTCCCTTCTTAAGGAACTTCAATGACTCCGTATCACTACTAAGATAAAATGTAAACTGCCCTTGAAAATCTGGCTCCAACCCATCATTTCCTTTAGGTCTAGTTTTATATTCTCTCTCATACATTCTACATTCCAGCCAAATTGGCCTATTTATAATTCCCCATATGCAACATTTCATCCTCTGCCTCCATGTCTGTTTAAAACTGTCCTTCATGGTTGGAAAGATCTTCTTTTAATTTCTGTTGCTAGGAATTTCTAACTCTTTTCAAAGCCTTTATCAAATCTTTTAAATTAATCAATTATTAAAAAAATTTTTTTATTAAAACTTTTTATTTGCAAAACATATGTATGGGTAATTTTTCAACACTGACCCTTGCAAAGCTTTCCATTACAAATTTTTCCCTCCTTTCCCCCCACCCCCTCCCCTAGATGACAGGAAGTCTAATACATGTTAATTATGTTAAAATACTTGACAAATCGAAGATATGTAAACATATTTATTCAGTTATCTTGCTGTACAAGAAAACTCAGATCTACAAGAAAAAAAAACCTGAGAAGAAAAACATAATGCAAGCAAACATCAATAGAGAGTGTGAAAATGCTGTGTTGTGGTCCACACTCAGTTCCCACAGGCCTCTCTCTGGATGTATATGACTATCTTCATTGCTGAACAATAGGAACTGGTTTGAAACATTTCATTGTTGAAGAGAACCACGTCCATCAGAATTGATCATCATATAGTCTGTTGTTGCCGTGTATAATGATCTCCTGTTTCTACTCATTTCACTTAGCATCAGTTCATGCAAGTCTCTCCAGCCTGTATCAAATCTTATATATGCTCCCTGATCTCCCTTCGTATTGTTGTTCTTCCTCCTCCCCCCAACAAACACCACAAAAGAATTATTTAGCATTTACTTTTCATATACTTAGTATTTACTCATCTGTGTCCAGACTGTATCCTCCAGTAGAATGTAAGCTTCTTGAGGGTAAGAATTATTTTGTTCTTGCCTTGTATCTCTCTTCTTCTTCTTCCACTCCCCTACCCCTTTAGCACAATGGCTGGCACATAGCAGGTGCTTAATAAACAAATAATGCTGGATTTACTTGAATTATATTTGGACAAACGTTTTTTGACAAATAATAAAGGGAATTAAGAGATTTGTTCAAGATTATACAACTAGCTAATTGAAAAAAAAATGGGTGAGATAGGATTGGAAACAGGATTTCCTGACATCCAGCCCAATATTCTTCACGCTATAGCATGCTACTAATTATTATCCTGATTTTACAAATAATGACACAAGTTCAGAAAGATTAATTGACTTGTTTCGTAGAGGATCCCAAAGGTTAGGGGACATGGTCATTAACACAAAGATGATTCACAATGCAGAAAAGAAGTAACAACCTCGCTTGGAGCAGGGGTAAGATCACACACAGTTGATTGACCATTCATTGGAATAGTAGTGAGATCTCTATATTTAGAGTCAGCAGAACTGATTCAAATCCAGTCATCTTTTAAGTAAGTGAGATCCATAAGAGTTTCCTGACTTTTCAAAGGATTGGTAGAGTAAAGGGATCATCAACCTCAGAATTCTAAATGCAAATTCAGAAACAACCTTGGAAATCATGTGGTTCAAGCCCTTCATCTTATGGAGGAGGAAACTGTGGCCAAGAGAACTTATATAATATGTACAGTGTCACATAGATAAAAAATAACAGTCAGAGTTAGAATTCAGGCCATCTGGCTCCAAATCCAGCTCTTTTTCCCATTGCTGCAAGCATTAGAAACACAACATATCTCTTTCCATTCTACCCCCATTGTTCCTATTTCAATGCTATTTTGTAATAGTTTCAGTTTATGAAATACATTGATACTTATGGAAAAATAAATAAAGGGGCAGGGGGAAGAAGGGAAATAAAAGAGCACACTCTTCAACCTAGGACCCAATACAGAACTATTCAAAAAATGCCATATTCCAAAACTTGAATTTCAATTTTTACTTTCTTTATCAGAAAGTAATAGAAGCAAGTCATCCAATCTATCCTATATATTTAATGGTACCATTTGCAGCAGAATCTATCACCATAAATTGCTTAAACCTTGTGCAAGCAGCACTCCCCGAGGAATTTTCCTGCCAACTAAATTACAACTTTCAGTGGAAGATTTAGATAGAAATTCAGGTAAAAGCAACAAAAGCAAGACTCTTCCCACTGCAAGATTGCTCCTGGGGTCCTGGGAGTGCTCTGGGTGCTTTAGAAGCAATGGGATATTGGTTTAGCACAGGAAAAAAAAGTCAGATGTGTACCTTAAAAAGCAAAGGAATCGTTCTCACTAATCCCAGAGAGAAATCTCCCAGAATCTAGAGTCCTTAACAAGAGTGTGAGCAGAAATAGCCAATTAGAACAAAGAGGACTGAGGTCATCAAAGTACTTAGCTTGATATGCATCCAGAAGCTTAGATTTCATTCTTTTTATATGCCATATTTCTCAGATTATACTAACCCACTCTTCAATTTCAAGTTTGAAAACAGCATTGATAGTGAATCTAGATCAGGGTTTCTTAAACTTTTCCCACTCATGATAACCCCCTTTTATCCAAAAAAAAATTACATAATGCCAGGCATATGATATATATAATAGGTATACAAATCAAACATTTACTGATATTTACTGATAATAAATCATAATTTCACTGACTCCACAATCTGTTCTGTGATTCCATTTGGGATCATATCCCACAGTTTAAGAAGCTTTGATCTAGATGAAACTACATGAGTATCCCCCACCCCCCAAAAAGCTTTAAATTCACCATTATTTCCCTTCATCTTAATTCAACAAACTGAGCACTTTCTTGTGACAAGTACTATGGTCATTTTTGCAAATACAGAAACAAACTACAAAACCAAATAAACAACAACAGCAAACCTTAATTTTTGTTCTTAAGAAATGCATAATCTTATAGGGGTGGTAACCTATACACAATACATTATGGCACAAGACAGATTATAAGGACAAAGGAATACAAAGTGCTATGTGAAATATAAATAAGGCACAGATTTCAATAGTTTGAGATGAGAGTGGGCTGTGATCCAATTATAAGAGATGATGTCTGGGGATGATCAGAGGCAAATCAGAGAAAGACAAGTTCATAATAAGCTAGCTGTTCTTGACTAGATGGAGTAGACCTTGAGGAATATTTTGATAAATGAAAACTGAAGAATAGCCTGTAGCTAGATAAGAAGAAGAAAATGGTTCTGAAGCACAGTCCAACCATATACCCAGGGACCCAAATATAAACAGAGGACCAGAATAATCAGGAAAATGGGGTCATGGTATTAGCATACATGAGAGTAGGAACGTGGAACTTAAATATAATCCCCTGTACTTTTTAATGACCTTCACAAGCTCCACATGACCTCTGGAATCAAATAGATGGTCCTCCAGGTGGCATTAAAACCCTTCATCTCTTGAGTCCTTCCTACTTTTCCAGTGTTCTTTATTTCCTTATAATTACCCTATGATAGACAGACAGTGGACAACTCACTGATCTATGAAACTGTAATACTTAATTTCCTATCTCTGTCTTTTTTTGGCTGTCCTTGATGGCTAGAATGTTCTTTCTCCTCAGTCATGATGTCACTTTCTATAGGAGGCCTTTACAAATTTTGTGTGCTCCCATAGCCTAGAGCCTTCTTCCCTGAGATTACATTCCATCTACCTAGTATTCATCTTATACATGCATTTTTATCTGCACTGTTTCCCCCAATAGAATGTTTCTTGACATTAAGCATTATTTTTGCCCTTTTTTTTGTAGTCTCAGCATTCAGCACTGTGCCTGACACATAGGAAATGCTTAATGAATGTTTATTGACTGACTTTTGTTCAATTAAATACAACACTTATAAAAATACCTATTTTATGTCAGGCACTAAGAGTAGAAAAACAAAAACAAATAATTTTTAAATAAATAGGTTAGGAAAATTAGGAAAACACACAGAATGACAGAGAGAGACAAAAGAGAGAGAGATGCAGAGACAGAGAATATAGACAATAGATAATCAGGGATTTTTAACCTAAATTCATAAATTAAAATATATTTTAATAACTATTAAATATGTTTGCTTTTTCTATAATGCAATGTTTCATTTTATTGGTTTAATAGTATTAGGAAGAGTCAATAGGCTTCAGCAAAGTGCAGAGGCATCCATGACACACAAAAAATGTTAAGAACCCCTGCATGGGCAATAGAGGGGGACCCTGAAACATTTTCTATAATATCTTCATGACTACGATCCAAAATATTATTATGAAAGCCATGTGAAGCATCAATATGGAGAGAGAGAGACAGAAAAAGACAGAGACAGAGAGAGAAAGAAATAGAAACAGTGACAGAGAAAGAAAGAGAGAGACAAAGACAGAAAGAGAGACAGACAGAGACAGAGCCAGAGCCACTGAGACAGAAAGGAAGAAAAGGAGAAAGTAGAATGATAGGAAAAAAAATTAGTTGCAAGACAAAGAGAAAAAAGCTCAGGAATCCAAAGTTTAAATATTTCCTATGAAACTTACCACGAGTGAACTTGGTCAAATCACCTAACTTCTCTTTCCTCCTCTAAAATACTTCTGTTTCCTGTGCATACCCTTTGACCCAGCAGCATTTCTATTGGGCTTATATCCCAAAGAAATCATAAAGGAAGGAAAGGGCCCCACATGTGCAAGAATGTTTGTGGCAGCCCTTTTTGTAGTGGCTAGAAACTGGAAACTGAATAGATGCCCATCAATTGGAGAATGGCTGAATAAATTATGGTATATGAATATTATGGAATATTATTGTTCTATAAGAAACGACCAGCAGGACGATTTCAGAGAGGCCTGGAGAGACTTGCATGAACTGATGCTGAGTGAAATGAGCAGAACCAGGAGAACATTATACACAGCAACAACAATACTATATGAAGATCAATTCTGATGGACGTGGCTCTCTTCAACAATGAAATGTTTCAAACCACTTTGAATTGTTCACTGAAGAAAGCCATATACACCCAGAGAGAGGGATGTGAAATGTGGACCACAACATAATATTCTCATACTCTTGATTGATGTTTGCTTACATTGTGTTTCCTTTATCTGATATGTCTTTTGTGTAGATACGATTTTTCTTGCACAACAATGATAAGTTTGGAAATATGTATACATATATTTGTCAAGTATTTTAACATAATTAACACATAGTGGATATCCTGCCATCTAGGGGAGGGGTAGGGAGTTGGGGGGAAAAATTTGTAACAGAAAGCTTTGTAAGGGTTAATGTTGAAGAATTACCCATACATATGTTTTGCGAATAAAATAAAATTTTAAAAATTAAAAAAAATACTTCTGTTTCCGGATATATGAAATCAGGGAACTAACCTATGTGGTCTTTGATGTCCCTTTCATTTCTAACTCAATACTTTGATTCTATTAGTAGCAAGAAATGTTTGTTGATTAATTATACCAATTTTAGGACTCTCCTTCCAACCTATCATTATGATTTATAAATTTTACAGCAAACAATCATTTGCTAGTACCCTCCCTCTTAAATTGCCTTGTATTTAACTACTTTCTTTTATTCTCTTAATATCATATATATGAATACATATCTACACTTGCATTTGTAAACACACACATAATGTGTTTGGCATCTTTCCTTCCTTTTTTCACCTAGAGTCAAGAAGACCTTGGTGGAAATCTTGTTTTAGAAGCTTATGTGGGCAAGTCATTTCATAGCTCTCAGCTTCAATTTCCTTATCTGCAAAACATGTTGCTCTGAGGATTAAATAAAATAACATACAATATACTTTATAAACCCTAAGATCTTATATAAAGTTGAATTACTACAGCAGCAACAACAACTACTACTACTACCACCACCACTACCACTACTATTACTTCTATTATAGATTATTTCATTTAATGTATTTATCAAATACACACACACACACACATACATGCATCCCTAGCATAATACCTGGTACATAATAGGCTTTTAATAAATGCCTATAGATTGATTGAGAAATATCATTAAAATCACTTTAATTATTAGTAGCTACTGATTCCATCAATTTTCTTCAAAGTCTGAAGAAAGATAGTCAAGGCTGCCTCCTGAGAAGACTGATATTAACCATGTCTCAGTTTGCATTTCATTTACTTTTAACTAAACTAATTATTTTTTCCGTTGCCTCTCACCACCTCAATGTTGCACACACTGCTGTGACAACCCTGTCTCCTGCCGGCATCTCTTGCATCTTCTCAGCTGCCTGTTGTAGCACTGGCGACAGAGCTATTAAGAATGTCAGTCTTTTAATGCACCAGAAACTGGTTTAAAACAAATTGTGCCATCTGAGGTAAAGGAGGTAATGACAACAAAGAGAGAAACAGCAGCCAAAAAAGCCTGTCTCTGAGCAAGACTTCACAGGATGAGGGGGAATGGTTCATTTTGTTGTCTGGTTTAATATTCCTGCATCCTAGCCTATAGGAAATTACAATGAAGAACCCAATTCAGTTAAATTAACAAATGATTTATTAAATGCCTATTATGTATAGATCACAGTGCTCAGTGGTGGGCATACAGAGACAAAATGAAACAGAGTTCCTTTCCTTCAAACAGCTTACATTTTATTAAGTAGACGGGAGGCAGGGATAATAAAGGAAAACACGAGCCTTGGAACAAAGGTAGAAACATGGTATATATGATAAAGACTGGATATTAGATTGGAGGGGTAGATACTTGGAAGGGATATGCTTCTATCATAATATTTATGAGGAAGTCAGTGTATGTATATATATGCATATATTTCACAAATAATTACTGTTTTTTTATAAAAGAAAAAGGAACTATTTGTTCAAAAATATTTATAGCAACTCTTTTGTGGTGGCAATGAATTGGAAACTGAGGGAATGGCTATCAATTGGACAATGACTAAATAAGTTGTGGTATATGATTGTGATGGAGTATTGTTGTGCTATAAGAAATGACAAGGGGATGGTTTCAGAAAAACTTGGAAACACTTACATGAACTGATACAAAGTGAACTGAGGGGAACCAGGAGAACATTATACACAATAATATTAATACTATATGATAAACAACTGTGAATAACTTAGCTATTCTGAGCAATACAATTATCTAAGACTATCCCAAAAAGATTCAAGATAAAAAAAATGCTATTCTCCTCCAGAAAAAGATGAATAGTTTCTGAATACAGGCTGAGGCATAATATTTTTATAATTTTTGGTTCAAGTTTTCTTCCACAAAATGACAAATATGGAAATACGATATAGACGACTGAACATGTAAAAATGATATCACATTGTTTACCATTTCAAGGAAAGGAGAGGATAAGGGAAGGAGGAAAAGGGAAAATTTGGAAGTCAAAATTTAAAAAAAAAATTAAAGTTATTTTTATATGTAATTGAGGAAAGAAAAAAATTATTAAGAACAAATAAATATTGAGCATTTACAGTATGTAAGTGAATTATACTTGATGATACTGGGAATATAAAAATGCATAAGACTTAGACTATTTTAGGGCAAAGCCAAAATGATGAAGAAAAGACAACAATCTTCCTGAGCTCTCTCCCAAACCCCTATACACCTGTCTGGCCATAGTCGGTGATGTCCTTTGAGATAGGAAGGAGGGATAGGGGATGAAATTAGACTTTGAAGTAATTATATTAAATATGCAATTGACAATTAAAATTGTCTGAGTTTTCACTACCTAATACTGATTAACTTATAGGAGGGAGAAAACAGGATTTGTACCTGTCCCCCTATGTCAATGCATGTTCTTTGAAGCCAGAGGCAAATTCCCCACCTACCCACTCTCTTCCCCATTCCTTTCCAAAGAAAGGGTAACCACTGTATATGAGGCTGTAGAAATCACAAGACAGAAGGCTCTAAACATCAAGATTCTGCACCATGGGTTAAAACATTTCATCCTAGAAAAGAGCAAGGTCACCCCCTTTGCTAGTTAGCTCTGACTAGCGTGCCGAGACTCTGAGATCCCCTTCACTGAGCCAGCGCTGGGCCAACTGCGTAGTTATGATCACGTTATTGCACCATCTGCTCAGGGGTGGTGCAGGGAGCCGTGTGTCCTCCTGCCTGGACACCGAGGAGGACACCACTCACTAATCAATCTGCTCCAAATTGCCTCATATGATTAGTGTGTAATGATTCAGGTAGGTCATGGCCACGGACATCCCTGTTATTAATACATGAGCAGCTGTAAATGTACATTGATCCTGTAAAAGATACAGGTTTATGGACTTAGTAGAATAGGTCTCTGTCTGTGAAGCATAAATGGCTGTCACTTGGATGGGAAGATGATTCCGGAGTTGGCAATGACCTTCAGGAAAGGGTGCATCCTGAGGAAGCATCCTGGGGCTCCCTTCTTGGAAAGGATGTTGATCCAGGATGCTGGATGAAAAAAGGTTTACCCAACTACAGGGAAAACACTTGGCTCTCTCTCTGTTTCCTGAACTGAAATTTATTATCTGTTTGCATTAGGAGCTCACAATTTAATTCAGTGATTATGAGACTAAATTAATCCACCTTCGTAAAAGCAACCTGGATTTAGTGGATGAATATTGTTATTGCTCACCGGTAGTTCTCTATGTTAGTGCAATCATCAATCTGAAATACATATATATGTACATATGTATGTATATATATAAATATATATATGTGTATGTATTTACACATATATCCATGTAAAAACTGCATCTATTAAATATAATGATATATGGCTCCCTCCCCAAATTCCTGAGAAAACTTCAACTATACCCACTTTACAGACAAAGAAAAACTATGCAAGGATATTAAACAAATTTTCAACACAAACATACTTATAGATCTCTAGGAGAGGAGATACTCATCCACTCCCTCTATACACCAAAGTTGCCTAGGATTGGTAAATCCTAAAAAAAAATCTGTTTTATAGCTTCCAGGTTACCTAAATTCTAAGGGCACTTTCCATATATTTAACAGATGGCCTAGAAATCTGAACTTGGAGAGAGTTTGTCTCTGGCTGAATAGTTGCTCAGGGATAAAAATGCCTCTGTATGTCTCCTGAATCTCACCAAAGAAAGTTAGAAATTCTTTTGTCTCATTACCAGTCTCCCTACCAGGTTTATTTGGTCCTTGTGGTTTTCTAGAAGTCATTGTAGAGATTCACAAATACCTGAAAGAGGCTTGGAACCTATGACATTTAAAAGAGCTACAAACAGTTCTAGTCATATTCTGAGTGAAGTAACTGAGAAAAACATAGCCTTATTGTTTAACTATGTTTTGTTCAAATTATCCACTTTTGTAACTTTAGATATTTGGTGTAAAACCAGGAAAATAAGGCAATAAAACAAATCTGCATCCTATTTCTAGTACCCAGAACAATAATTGATGATTTCCAGGCAATTCTAACATTTTTTTCCTCTTCATAATGCAACATGAATTCTGTCCCTAAAGAAACTATGTCCTCTTAGTGAAGGACTTAACCTCTCAGTGTCAAGATCTTACCTTCCTCCCTTAACAACTTTGACCCAACTAGTTAATTGTTCTCAATATTAGATTGCCTTGTCTCCTGCTAAAATAATCTTCCTGAGGCCTAATAGAGCTAAACATATCCCTCCTTTGCTGAAAAATCTTTAGGGATTCTCCATTACCTAAAGAAAAAAAAATAAATGCCCTACCCTGGCATTAAAAAGCACCCACAATCAAGCTCTTGTCTCCTTTCTTAATCTTGTTTCATATTCTTCCCTTCATGATCTACACTGTAGTTTAGAACCACTAGCAATTTCTTAAATACCATACTGCACCTCGTACCTTTGTCCATTTGGACAAGCCCTCCCCTACACTTGAAAGACACTCCATTTCACTAAAGCTATGTCATCAGTAGATGCACTTCATGTAATCTGGACAAATGCCATCCAGACAACTGGAATGCAAACTACCATATCCTCAGTGTATTAGAAAAGTCAATCTGCTGTGGCACATAGGGGAAAATCCTGCATACTGGAAACCAGAGAAGAGAAGACAATGGCAGCAGTAGACAAAGAAAATAAGGTGTGATATACACTGCAAAGGAATAAATGATTGAACCTGGGGACTGACTGAACTTGAGAATTAGAGATGAAGAAAATGTTAGAAAGTCTTGATGTTCCAAAAGTGGATACCTAGAAGTAGGGTTGTGTGGAAGAAGAGTAAGAAGAGGAAAAGGAGGAGGAGGAGGAGGAAGAAGAGGAAGAGGAGGAGAAACATGATATGTGTATAGACACACATGTATATGTAAAGGCTTTAGTATTTGCAAAATGCTTTACATGTGTTATCCTGTTTCATTCTCACTACTCTGGAAAGTAGGTGCTATTATTATTCAAATTTTACAGAAGAGGAAAATTGAGTCTTCAAGAGATGGAATGGCTTTCCCAGAGTCACACAGCTAATAAGTATCCAAGGCAAGATTTAAACTCAGTTTTCTCTGACTTTAAATTCAACACACACTATACCACCTAGCTGCCTTTCCAAATAGGGAAGGTAGTAGAGAAAGTTAATTAACATTGGACATTTTCAAATTGAAATGATGGTAAGATATGTAAAAATGGATCCTTTGCACAATGATAGAGAACTAGAGTTTAGGTGACAAGTGTGGGTTCAACAACACAGAGGTAATACTTGAGTGAATGAGAAAGAAATTATGTATGGCAAGAAAACCTTGGATGAAAACCTATAGTTAGGAAAGTGAATTTGAAAGATAGAATAAGGCAACTTTCCTTTAGATGACTAATGTAGTTCAATGGATAAAGCACTAGATTTTTGTAGAAGGAAAACCTGGGTTCAAATGTTTTCTCTAACATTTTCTAGTTATGTGAAAAAGTACGAATCATTTAACTCTTTTGATTCTTATAAACAAAATGCATTTAATTAAATCTGTGCTATCTAATTTAGAAAAGACCCTGATATTATGAAGGTTTAAAGGCAAAAAAGGAGAAGGCAGAGGATGAGATGGATAGACAGTCTCACGGAAACAATGAACATGAATTAGGACAGACTTTGAGATAAAGTGGAGGATAGAAGGGCCTGTTAGGGTTTATGCCCATTAGGGTCACAAAGAGTCCAATATGACTGGATGCAACAAGAATATAATTCAATATTGAATGAATGAAAGTCAAAATAATGTGTTACTCAGTTAACATTAGAATATTATGTAAATATTATTTATCATAGTTGTTTTCTCCCAATGATTTTCTTTCTAAGCTGAGGGCTCCTATAGGAGATGAGCAGTGTATAGATCTCCAGAAGATCAATCTTAACAAATGATCTAAACTTCCTGTAGCTTCCTCTTAAAATTCAGAGGAAAAATACTGTAAGGATGAAAAATTTTGAAAGACTTAGAAACTCTTCTCTACATAATGACCAACTAATCACCAGAGAAATAGTGATTAGAATACTACCAACCTCCTGATACAAAACTGATTATCTAAATATGCAGAATGGGACATGTTTTTGGACATAACCAATGTAAGAATTGGTTTTGCTAGCCTATGTCTATGGGTTTTTAACAGTTCTGGTTTCTCCTTTTTCCTTCCTCTAAGGGAGGGAGGAGGTAAAAAAATAAAAACAAATATTTGTTACTAATTAATGTAGTAAAAGAAAACAAAATCCAGAGAAGGAAAGCAGAACAGTTGTATTTCCTCCTAATACATCAAATCAATTTTGCATGGACCCATTATCTGAGCCTGCTATGTTGATCCTTTTTGTCTATTTCAACTCAAAAACCACGTATACTAGCAAAGGGAATGGAAAGATACCTAAAGATAAGAGGTATGGAATGGAAATAAATTAATCCTTGCTGAAGGAGAAATCCAGTCTTCCTCTCAGACCAAGCCACTGCCTCTTTTTGTCTGAAAACCTCATTGCAGTCATCTTCCCAGGATGCAAACAGTTTCCAAATGAAATTTTATTGCTCTTATAAGATTTCATTTTAAATAAGGGAAAAGGACAAACTACTTCATAATCAGTGGTGTTCTACATGAGTATATCATGTCATGGGTGAAGAGGGCACAGCGCCCGGCCATATGGGCTACTTGGGAGCCAGCTCATCTGCCTGCCTGGTTACCAAGCGACACCCTGGACTTCAATCTTTGTTCTGGGGAAAAAATGACCCCTTGGCCCTGGAAGTTGATTGATATTCATTGTTCCAGTTAGGTTATGATCACAAGAGAAAATAATGACACCAATTATGCACACAGAGATTTGGCGGCAGCCCGAACCTTTCCAAATGAGAGTTTTTCTTTTCTTTCTTTCTTGAAAAAAAAATGCTACCAGAAATCCATGCGCTTGTCTGTGGGAGCAAATTAATATTTTCTTCCTTAGACTGCAGTTGTAGATACGGAAATATCATATCCATAGACAAATTAACATGAGCTCTCTTACAATGTTTCACTAATTATCTCAGGGACCAAGGACTCCCCTAGGTTAGAAATTTCCGACTCAATCCAAGATTGAAACTAGAATTTCCTTCAGAGAAGCAGTAATTTGTATTACATTAGGAAGGGTGGCAGTACAAAAATAAATAAATAAATAAATATAACAATGTACAGAGAGAAAAACCAGCCCTAGTACCCTCTTTCCTCCTGTTCTTCCCTTTTCTTTATCACCATGCAGCAGCTTTAGGAGAGAGACCCCAGTCGGAACAGAGAATGCTAAAAGTACCCACATGTTCAATACTACCAAACTGATCCAAGTAGGTCTCATGACAAACAACCCCCTCCTTTCCACCCACAGAGTCAAGCTGCTTTCAGGGAATGCTGGAACGTGAACTTCAAAGGCTTTAAGGATTGATGTGGCACATAGGGAATTAGACATGAAATTCCCTTTATTAAGAGGAACAAAAGCAGTGTCCCTAATCTCCTGTGTGATACAAGCTTTGGATGATCAGGGTTGCACTCAGTCATACTGATGTATCTAACAGCTAATACATGATCTTTCCTTTTTTTTTTTCTTCTTTCAATTCACATATGCAAATTCTGTAGCAATAATACGAGGCAAGCCCAAACACTGAAAGGCAAAATGAATTCTTTTTGATCAGAACTGATCGCGCTACAAATTCCCACAGCCTTCACTTTTAGATGGGTTCTGTTATGACATAGAATGATATTTAAGATATCAAATTAGACTTAAGTTTCAAAAGCGGGCTATGGTTAGTAATTTCAAAAAAAAATTAAGATGATGTCTTAAAACATCCTAAACTAATATTTCTAAAAATTCATCTTTATGGTTAAAGCATTCTAGATTTATTTTAAGAGTCTTGGGAAAGCTGGATGAGAGAAGAGGATGTCTCTTTTCTTCTGCTTTGATATAGCTGGGTTCCTAAGTGGGTCCAATTTGTGATTCTGCAGCCACAGATATAGTTATTATACACAGAACACTCACGAAGCAGCATGCTATGTTAGAACACTAGGCCTAAGGTCAGGAAGAAGTGTGTTCCAATCCTCCCTCTGACTCTTATTTTCACTGTCAACCAAGGCAAATTATTGAATATCAGTTTCCCTATTTGCAAAATGAAAAAGATCACATTTATGATACCTAAGTAATAGATAGGATTTTGAAAGACTTAAAGGAGATAATGTATATAAGGCACAGTAAAAAGGTCAATCACTATTATATCTGAGTGTACTCAGAGTTCCTATAAACAAAAATAACCCTTGGCTAAAAGCAAGTAATGGGTGGAGGAATTAAAAAAGATAAAAAATTAGCTTTCTTCTTTAAAAAAAGAAAAAGAAAAGAAAAGTACCTGTGTGGGTGGCATTGAGAAAGGAAGAAATTGTTTAGGAACTAAACACATAACAAAAAAAAATGAATGTTGAAAATCTCTCTCTGCATCTAAAAGGATGTGATTCTTTTTTGCAAAAACCTCTATGCAGGAGTCACATCTACCAGCTTAAAAAGAACAAAATGAATTGCTCCTTCATGGCTCTGAGAAAAAAAATATGGTCTTGCAAACTAATCTGCATCCGATGGTATTTCTTTATACTTTGTGAGGTCATCTGAATGGGAAGGCAATATCCCCCAAGGTGACACAATCTAAGAGTAGGAAATGAAAATAACAGGGAAAATATATTTTATTTTAACCTATGACCAGTAATGGAAAGGCTAATTCATTAAAGAAACCAACCTTACATAGTACCTCTTATTAGGAATCATTTTAGCAAGTATACCACCTACTATTTATATCTGCAGCTAAGGCAAATATCACACACACAAAAAAAGTAGAGTCCAGCTTTCCCAGGAATCTCATGACTAAAGAAAACAAATTTTTATACAGGTTTGCATCAAAATAGAAATGTGTGTATAAATACATATACATCATGTCCCCAAAGTATTAGTGCATTTCTAAGCCATTAAAAATTTATGCACACATATATGCATGCATATGTAGTCATAAACATACACATGCATGCATTGTAGTCATATACATATGCACATGTAGTAACGCATATGTATGCACAGGTAGGTATATGTGTGCATGAATGCATATACATGTGTGCATATTTACACATATCCATTTTTTAAGGCACACTTACTGAATGCTGACTCCGGTCAAGAAAGCTGTAAGTACTGTAAGTATCACTTGCATGAGTTTTCTGTGTGGTTTCCTAGGAGAGAAAGCAGAAAAAATATGTTCAGAATTAAGAAACTTTTTAAAGACTTAAAAAATTTCATCACTTTTTCAAACTTCAGAGTCTAAATTCTGTTTTCTTTCATCTGGAAACAAGGAAAACTTCATGAAACCAACAGTAGTTTTGCCATGGACCTTACTGATCCAATCATACCATCGCCTGGACATATTACATCTAAAGTGTCATATTCAAATTTTAGTAGGAAAATTAAAAAGAGATAATGTCAAAATAGAATGCAATCAAAAGTCAGTAACTATAACCTTGGAAGGATCTGGTATCCATCAGAGGAGGCAAAATGTTGAAAGAGCTTGAGATGCTTAATATGGGGGAGGAGTAAAATTGCTATCTTCAAATATTTGAACATCTTGTCATAAGAAAGAAAAATTAGATTTATTCTGGGGAACTCCAAAGAATCCAACTAGGACCAAACGAATGAGTTAGAGGGAGGCAGAGTATAACTAAATGAAGATTTTCTAACAGAGTGGGAGGTTGGTCTATATGGTTCCTAATTCTTCTTCTTCTAATTATATGAGTATAGAGTTTTGTAATCTCTAAGTCACAGAATTTGAGAACTGGAAGGGATCTCAAGGGTCATCCAATACAGTTTCTGTAGAGACATTTCTCACTCTGAAATCAGTTGAAACATCACAAATACTGACTTGTGGTCCTTTTTGAGATAAACCAATCCATTTTGGAAAGCTTTCATTAATAGGGGAAAAAAGAATGTGTTCCTGCCATGAAGTTGAAATCTGCTTTTCTTTAACTTCTACCTGCCACTATTGACTCTACCAAAGAAATCATATCTGTGACAGATCTTCAAATATTTGAAAGCAGCTCTCCCATCCCCTTTCTCTTCTTCAAATTAAGTAATCCTTGTTTATTCAACCATTTTAAAATATATCTGCTTTTAAATACTTTGATCATCCTTATTAACTCCCTTGGATGCTCTCCAGTTTGTCAATGTCCTTCTAAAGGCTTGGACACCCCTTAGCCAATCTATCAATACCCTGATTTGCCATTCAGAATCTCACATTTAATAATACACAATATTACATGTATAATCTGACCAGGGAAGAGCACAGCAGGACTATCAACTTGCTGTTCCCTGACATTCTGCCTTTATAAATTCAGCCTAAGATACCATCAGTTTTACAGCTACCATGGCACAAAAATTACTCCTATTAAGTTCCTAGTTCACTAAAAAATGCAGTGCACTTTGCCCATGAGTTCTGGGACATTGTCTTCTCACCATCTTTTACTTAGATATATAATATAAGCAAGACTTTTAAAGTTGCTCAATTTTGTAACAAATACTAAATACCCAAATGGATCTGTGATCTCATCCCATTTGTACATTTCTGCTGCTGTCATAGATCACCGCCCATTCAAGATGCCCATCCTGAGTTACTCTTGTCCACGTCCTCCCAATTTCCAGGCACCTTTCCCACACACTAGGGGCCTTCCTTATTTTCTCCTGACACCATAATGGAGTACATTGGGCTGTCCACCCCTTGCTCTGCCATATGACCAGTCTATTTTTTCTTCCTATCTAATATTTCTTTTTTTACTCATTATATTCTATTTTTTAAAAAAGTTTTTATTTTTAGAATATATGCCTAGAGAGTTTTCAGCATTCACCCTTGTAAAATCTTGTGTTTCAATTTTTTTCTTCCTCTCTTTCCCCTACCACCTTCCCTAGATAACAAGTAATCCAATATATATTAAATACATGCAATTCTTCTATACATATCAAATATTTCTTTATGATATAGCTTACTCTTCCTAGTTCCTCATTGGTTGTATGTTGCAGCTTGCTCACATCCACCTGTGTTTTCCTATGGCCCTATGTGTACATTCATTTTCAATTTTTATAGATTGCTGTGCTCAACCATATCACCACACCATGATGGATGGTATTAAAAAGGGGAGACTGTTTTCAGACTCATTGTTGGAGCAAGAAATACAATAGCAATAAAAGAAATATAATCAAAAGCAAATTATATATACTTGTCGACTTTATTTTCAGATCAAACTGGAGAGCAACTACGGTAGTGCATCAAAGCTGCTGGGCCCTAGGATTAAAGGAGACTGTTACTTCCCACAGGGAATATTACTAGGAAACCTACTATGACAGTGGTTCCCAACCAATAAGCTAGGATTTGGAACAGTATGTGGTAGGGACTTTAATGATTATATTTCCTTTTTGTTGGTAATAAAATTGGGAAAGGATATTCCTTCTCACATATGTAACAAAGGATTTGGGGAAAAGGAAAAATAATCAACCAATAAGCAATTATGAAAAAGTTATTATGTGCCAAGCACTGTATTTGGTAGAAACTATGAATACAAAAATAAAAAATAAAATCCTTGTTCTTAAAGAAAAACCATTCTAACTGGGAAGCAAAAATATATATGTAAGAATACAGAGAATTAATATAAAATAAACAATGCAGGATACTGTAAGAAGGTAAAATAGTTGAAGGTTGAAAGACGTAGAAGTGATCTAGGAAGACTTCATGTACTCATGCTGAGTTCTGAAGGGAAGGGGGATTCTATGGTTTGGTAACAAGGTGGGAAGGCAGGAAGTACCAAAGGTGATATACATAAAGGCCAGTTTCTCTCAAGTGGATTGCAAGATGGGGAATAATATTGACAGATACTAGAAAAGTAGGTCAGGCATAAGTTATAAAAGGTTTTAAAAGTCAAAGACTGTTTATACTTTATTCTAGAAGCAATAGGCAGCCACCAAAGTTTACTGAGTAGGAGATTCACACTCAGATCTACACTAGAGGAAACTCTCTCTGGCAGTTATGTATTCCAGAATCTCTCATTAGTGGCACAAGCCAGTCCAAGGATCACACTGAGGATAATGAAAGTATTGCTATATTGCTTAAAAGTTTGAAAAGGGCATTTTCAAACATTAACTCATATGACCCTCACAACACTCAGGCACATGGCATCATACTCATTTTCAGAACAGGAAACAAACTCAGAAGTTAATTGATTTGCTGCTGGTTACATGACTAGGAAGTGATAGAAAGTTCTGACAGACTACTAATATAAGCACACTCAACAAACTTTTATTAGTCACTTACTATGTATGTAATGTCAGGAATACAAAGACAGATATAAGGAGTTTGGTCTCTATGGCACTATTTGGGAAACACAAACATACAAATAATACAAAGTGATTAGAAAAGAGCAAATATTAACAACTACAGAAAAGAAGGAAGGCTTCAGAGAACTTTCTCAAGAAGAAAAGATTCCTTATCAGTCATTATGTCTCTTACAATCACTTCACAAGGAAGGTATTATTATTATTATTATCTCAATTTTATAAATGAGGAATCTGAGGCAAGCAGAGGGTCAAAGAACTAGTATGAGTCTGAGGTTGAATGTGAGTTCAAATCTTCCCAACTTTAAGCCCACACAACTAACTGTTTCTACCAAAAGTATGCTAAGTGCTAGGGACAAAAAGGAAGACATCATTTTGCTGATTGGATATTTGAGGATCACGCTCTTTAAGTTCAGAGAGGCTTAACTGCAGATCTGCTTATAAAAGGTGAATTCATAAAAACCATTCATATCAAAGGATTGCAGTCTGGTAAAATCATAGATTCTTGACTATTGAACTATGGGAATACATACATACACATACATGTATATATATACACCATAGATAGATTTTTTATACACTATATTCCAACTACCCTGATAAATGAGACTTTTAGTAAATTAAGGCAAATTAAAAGATGCTGGGGGGAGAGATTCCCTAGATCCCCCTCAGCATAGACAATGCTCAGATGTGGAGATGTGTGGAATGACATCCTCTTGGCTGTTGTCATTTAGGTTGATGGGCAGTTGGTAGGAGCCAAGCTGGTACTGAATTATTCATCGCCTTAAGCTCAGAGACATTCCATTCTGAACCAAATGGATTTCCTGTGTGTATCTGTCATTTCTATATGCAACCTATTGTGAATAGTCTGGCTTTCTCTTTATAGATGTGATGATGTTTAACTTTCCTCTGTGTTCTGAAAACAGCATATTGGGCATTTTCAGGTTCAAGAAAAAAAAACTCTAAATGCATCTGCTTACCTACAACGCATTTTCCTCATTATTCTAATTTATATGTTGCTTGTGTCTTGTCCATTTTTAGTACTACCAGTACGATTGGTTGGGATTATATTATACAACATGACCCCTTCCTTTACATTCTTTATTTTAATCAGGCAATCTTGCTTCATTCAGAAGTTGAACCTTCTCCACATAAACTCCCCAAAGAGGCAGGAGTTCATTAAGATGGATATCAATAACGGGTATCATAAAAGCCATAAATCTATGGGCCATTTTGGAAATTCTCAGTTGATCCTTTAGGTTACTGAATATTATGCATGTCAGTCCCTTAAGGGAGGAGGAAGAATATGAAAACTTAGGAGAGTCTGCATATGAATACCTAGACTAACTGCCTATCTTTTTTTTTTTTTTTCAACTGAGCTGAAGAAAGAGATGTGAACTTGGAGTTCATATTTTGGCTGCTTGGGCAAGTCACCTGACTTCATGTTTTCTCACCTTTCAGATGACAGGTTCTTTCTGGCTTAAGATATGTGACTCTACAGGATAGATAAGTATAAAGATCATTATATTAATACATAATATGGGGGAAAAAGTAAACTGGGCTGCAATTTGGAAAATCTGGACTTGAGTTTAGACCTGTAAAATTATATTCTTTCTGGTATTAAGTTGTTTTTCAGTCCTGTCCAATTTTTCTTGACCCCTTTTGAGATTTTCTTTGCAAAGACAGAAGAATGGTTTGCCATTTCCTTCTATAATTCATTTGACAGAAGAGGAAACTGAGACAAATAGGGTGGCTTGTCCGGGGTCACACAGCTAGTAAATATCTAAGGATAAATTTGAACTCAGGAAGTACTTTCCTGACTCCAGGCCAAGCTGTCTATCCAGTGTGCTTCCTAGTTTCCCTACAGAATATAATACAACATATAAATATTACTGGAAAGGACTTTTCAATTCATGTGATATAACTTTACCACTTTATAGATGAAAAATCTCAGAATGAGAGAGTATGTGACTTGCTCTAGTTAATAAAAGTTAAAAAGTATTATATGAAAAAACAAAACAAAACAAAAAGTAATTCCAACCTAATTTCTTTGTTTCTACAGTTGGTATTATTTTCCCCATATCAAGCTTTACTATTTACTAGCTGCTTGACCCTAAGCAAACTCCTTAAATTTCCTGAGTTTCAGTTTCCTCATCTGTAAAATGGGGATGATAATATTCATGCTACTTTCCTCAAAGAAATGATAAAAAGAAAGTAGTAGTTCTAGTAGGAGAAAAAGTCTACAGCAAATGAGAATAAAGAGATTAATGACACACGTGAATGTATTATTCCTAAATTCACTACTATGCCCTCTGATCCTGACCTAGACAGATGAATAAGGTACAGTCTTTAAGGGCAGCTAGGTGGCACAGTGGATAAAGCACCAGCCCTGAAGTCAGGAGGACCTAAGTTCAAATCTGACCTCAGACACAACACTTCCTACCTGTGTGACCCAGGGTAAGTCACTTAACCCCAATTGCCTCAGCAAAAAAAAAAAAGTATATCTGACACAAGCCTAGATAATTGAGGACATAGAAGGAGAGCTCCTCACAGTTCTCACTGAGTTCAAGTCATCAGACCAGAAAAACAGAAAATGTTTAACATAAATGTTTCTTTTTTTTTCTTTTTTTTTAATTTTATTTGCATAACATATGTGTGGGTAATTCTTCAACAATAACCCTTACATAGCTTTCTGTTACAAATTTTCCCCCCAACTCCCTGCCCCTCCCCTAGATGGCAGGATATCCACTACATGTTAATTATGTTAAAATATTGGCAAATAGAATATATGTATACATATTTCTAAACTTATCATTGTTGTGCAAGAAAAATCTTATCTACATAAAAAATATATCAGATAAAGGAAACACAATGTAAGCAAACATCAATCAAGGAGTATGAGAATGTTATGTTGTGGTCCATATTTCACATCTCTCTCTCTGGGTGTATATGGCTTTCTTCAGTGAACAAATGGAGGTGGTTTGAAACATTTCATCGTTGAAGAGAGCCATGTCCATCAGAATTGATCATCATATAGTACTGTTGTTGCCGTGTATAATGATCTCCTGGTTCTGCTCATTTCACTCAGCATCAGTTCATGTAAGTCTCTCCAGGCCTCTCTGAAATCATCCTGCTGGTCGTTTCTTACAGAGCAATAATATTCCATAACATTCATATACCACAATTTATTCAGCCATTCTCCAATTGAAGGGCATCCATTCAATTTCCAGTTTCTAGCCACTACAGAAAGGGCTGCCACAAACATTCTTGCACATGTGGGTCCCTTTCCTTCCTTAACATAAATGTTTCTTAACTTAACTTGATATCACATGATATTGAAAGAAGTTTCAGATATAATTTTGATCAGTTGTTTTATTTAAAGCAGAGAAATGAAAGTGTGGTGTTGATGTAAAGGAAAGGTGTATTCTTTAGATTATAAGCAAGTAAGCTTGATTTCAATGTCAAAATTCAAGCACATTTTATTAATTTGATGGGAAGCATAAATGTGGAACTGAAAGAGATAGTCAATAACAGGAGGCATGTCTTTATTAAGAATACACCATGCCAGAGAACCCTTCTTTCTTTTTTAATAGGTTGGCCTGACTAGAAAGTCAAAAGAATATTATATGCATAGAAGACACCTGAACTGCAGGAAAGCATTTGTCAAAGTATGTCATGGTGTCTTTGTAGACCAGAGGGCAAAAAATAGATGGATAATAATAGGTGAACTTCCAACTGATTCAGTGATCAGACCCAGAGAGCACTGATTAATGAACCAATGTCAACCTGGAAGGAGAATCTTAATGAAGTGCCCCAGCAAGTCTTTTTCTGTGTATGTGTGTGTACATACACATGCATATATGCAAATATACACATATGCACACCATATATGACTTGGTTATGTATATATGCATATGTATGTGAGTGTGGGTATATGTATGTATATGTGAGTGCATAGCACTTAGGTGGCACAGTGGATACAACATTGAACCTGGAATCAGGAAAATTCATCTTCATCAGGTCAAATTGGACTCAGCTATGTGACCCTGGACAAGTCACTTAACCCTATTTTTCTCAATTTCCTATTATTATTTCCTATCTCAATTTCCTATTACTATTAAATGAACTGGAGAAAAAATGGCAAATCACTCCAGTATCTTTGTCAAGGAAATAACAAATGGTGTCATAAAGACTCAGACATGACTGGAAAATGACTGAACAAATACATAAATACACACATATATTCAATGACTTGAACGAAGGCATAGCTGACAAGGCTATCAAATTTGGGGCTGACAGAGTTGAAAGAAATAGCTAACACTTTGGATTCTGATTCAGTCATCCAGTGTGATATGACAAGCTAAAATTTACCAGGGATAAAGACACATATGTGAGTTCAAAAGAATCCAGAAGATAAGTAACAGGATGGAGAAAACATGCATAGATAAGAATTTGAGTGAAAAAGACCCAAAGATTTTGTTACATTATGGACTCAATATGAATCAACACCATATCATAAGTGATAGGTAAAATACAGTAAGTTGCATTAATGGAGGCAGAGTATCTGAAATGAATGTGGCGACAATTCTGCCACGTTTTGCTTTGGCAATGCCATATCTGGAATATTGTGTTCAGTTTGGGACTCCTCATTTTAGGAAAGACTGAAGATGACTCGAAGAAAGGAAACAAAGGTAGTGAGGGAGGCTTGAAACCATGACATGTAAGTACTGAATCTTCATGACACCATTGGTACTGGCGTGGTTTGCCATTTTTTCCTCCAGTCATTTTACAGTTGAGGAAATTGAGGAAAACAGGATTAACATGTAATGGTTAATGTGAAGATTGTAAGAATATGGTGAGCTGTTAGTCCTTCATTCTCCAAGAGGACCATGACATCAAGGAGGGGATGCCATGACTAGCAAATGAGTTGGATTTAAGTGAGGGAGGCTGTGCAAGGTCACCTGCCTTACTTTTGCCTCCAGAGCCCTCTGGGTCCAGTGCCAGTTATAGATCAGGACAATTGGAGATGGCTATGGAGGTAGCTTCAAGTATCTAAAAGTCCATATGATGGAATAGTGCGATGTATCTATCACTTTTGGTATCATGGATCCCTTTGGTAGTTTAGACATCTCAGAATGATATTTTCAAATAACTGATAGAAAAGCTAAATTTCAGCTAGAAAGAAGTAAAAATAAAGATATAGTTATTTTCTCATCAAAGTTTTGAAATCTGTTCAAAGACATTCCTTTATTCCCATTATCCATAGATATCAGTTTAAGAATCCCTGCAGTGCAAAAGGTTTGAAATTTGTTTTATTTTCCCAGAAGGCAGAGATAGGTAGAACTGGCAAAAGTTTATTGTTGAGTCATTTCAGACATGGTCAACAAATGAAGAACTGAGGCAAACAAAATTAAATGACTTGCTCAAGGTCACACAGCTCGTAAGTATCTGAGGCTACACCTGAACTCAGGAGAATACTTGTTTTGGTCTAGTTCTGAATTCTTTTTCCAAATTTGAGACTTTAGGATTGGATGTCAACTTTCTTCAACCAAGTAACCAAATTATGTGAGGAAGTCTATCAGTTCCAGGAGGGGTGGACCATTTCCTATTCTTGGTTTTCCCACTGCTTTTCAGAATATCACACCACAAGAAGACTGTGCTAATAGAATATTCAGATATGCAACTGAGGTCTCAAAAATATTGTCAGTGGTAAGCTGGACACCTCCATTTTATGCTTTATTGTAATTCCATGTAAAAGGACAAGTTCTGCTTTCTCTCAGTGGGTAATTTCCATAAAAGGGGTCTGGAAGACAAATCTGCAAGGCACATAGCCAAGCCTCCAAGGGGTGTCAAATGCATGTAATTTGGTGATGACAATGCTGTTGAGTGGAATGGTTTGTATTAATAAGTCATTTTTTTTTACTTAGTACTCACTTGTTTCTGGGCTTCAAAAAAAAAGAATATCTGAGTAACAATGCTAATGCGCACTGAGCTCTGTTTGGTCTGGAGCAAGTGATGTTGTTTAATGGGAATTTTCTTACATAAGAGAAAAAGGAAAACCTTCCAAGAGAGAGCGAGATGACTCAGTATCAGAATGGTATAATTTATCTGATGCAATACAACTGGAGCTTTTGATTCTGAGCAGCGATCCTGAGTCAAGCAGTGACTCCAGTCACATCACATGAATTAACTTTGAGATATAATTGGGCTGATTTGTTGTTCTTGTAGTTGAATTGTGATTGTACCCTAAAATGTCATCTTATACTACATAACCTTGAAAAACAAAGTACAATGAATCACATGCAAAAGTTTGCTTACTTTATATTACATATATGACACATATGGATCAAACCTGACCTTGTCATCATTTAGAGCGTCTTGTTTGTAGTGCCTACCAGAGCATCTCTTGGTTCCTATTTAAACTTTCTTTCATGAGGAAAGAGTTAGCTGACTGCTTCTATATGGATGGTCCACTTTTCCTTTTGTTCAGTGGGACCAAGCATTCAAGAATAAAAACAAACACAATATTCACCTACTTTACAACAGCTTGAACAACTACTCTGGTCATAGAGGTAATATAGTTTAGTGGATAGAGTACTTGACCCAAAGTTGGAAAAATCTCCAAACAAATCTTGCCTCATCCACTTACTTACTAGTTCTTTGAACCTGAGCAAATCACTGGGTCTCTATGAGCCTCACCTTCTCCATCTGCATAATGGGGATAATAAGAGCATCTATCTTACACGGGTATTGTGAAGATTAAATTGTATCATGCATACAGATCAGTAAATCAATGCAGCTATTATTATTATAAGAAGTTGGCTATCATCAATTTCATATAACCCATCATCCTACTAATCAGCCCTTATTTATTTCTTTTTAAAACTCCAAATTCGAGAAAAATTAGGTCAAATTATTCAGGTAATTATAATCCTGCATACCAGACCAACACAGAAGCCCACTTTGTTAAATAAATATAAATGTTTCATTTCCTCAAAGGATTCCATTCCCCCTGTCATGCCCTATCAGAGCAATAAATATCAATTAGTTTGTCTGCTATTTTTAATTTGGGTTCTCCCCTATAATAGGAGCTCAGGTTACCGCATCAGTTACCATACCTGAGAAGGCATCCCTGTAGAGAAAGTCAGATCCCTGCAGCAAAGGGCTTTGCCAGCATTAGGTGCCTAACAATATTACCCCAATTTTGAGGCTTATTGTTGGTCTCAGTTTAATTTCCTGTCTCAGCCTTACAGGAGATTTCTAATGTTTGGGCTGTAGGATATGCTCTGATTAAAAATAATCTTCCCAATTACTGTTTGGCATGAGACTCCCGTCACATGCACTCTGCCACCGGCCTCCGAGTTTCTGTCAGCAATAATTGTGTCTGTAGTGCCTAACTGTAAATGAAAACCCAGGGGGCATGTTTGGGTTCCCAGTTCCTGTGCCTCGCCATATCTTTTAATTTGCACTGTCTGTCAAAAGGAGATGGCCGTGTGTACTCAAAGGAAATCCTTAGAATATCAGGTCGGGGAGAAAAAAGCCAAGGTACAACAGGCTTCTCTGAGAAATTGTATTTGAACCCGTTACAGATAACAGGGTGCTCTACAGAGCACCAAGGTTCCTTTTATTATACTCCAAAGTTTCTCTTGACACCGGTTGAAAAGAGAAGTTTCACTCAAGGGAAATTTCAAGGTGTATTTTTCCCAAGTACATCTTACAGGACATCAAATTCAAAGCACTTGGTGGGAAGCTGTTAAAAAGAAAGTATATTCATGGGACTTGATTATTGCAATCTGGATAAAATTAGAACTAGCCAGGGGGAAATGTATTCAGCTGGAAAACATCATGAAGCTGTGTTCAGAAAGCCAAGTGAAGCCAGGAGTTAGTGAGTTGCATGATTATCTGGTGAAGTTTGAGATCATGCACATGACCACATGGCAATCTAGGTCAAATCTTTTCTGGAACCCATGGCCAATGTGACTTTTGTAGAACCCTGCATTACCCTCACATCTAACAGCATAACAAAAAACCTAAATATACAAGATGCTCCAAAAATTATTCTTAGAAAGGACTTCCAAATGGAATCAGGCCAAAGCACTGAGCCTTGTTTCCAGCAAAAGAAAAAAGAAATATGGATAGGAAAAAAGGGAGGAGGGCTATTTTGGAATTCTGTTCTCTTTAAAATCTCACTAAGATTTAGAGTACAAAAAAACTCTTAAGTTTTCTACATTTTTAGAGGATGTATAGTTTATTTAGAGTTGCTAGAGGGGCAGTCAGCAAGAATGGATATAATGTTTCCCTATTACTTCTAAGATAAATTACAAACTCTTCTCCCTGTTTTAGATTTAAAACCCTTTACAATCTGGTTCCAATCATTTTTTGGGAAGAGGTTCTTAACTTTGTATATATGTGTGTATGTGTGTGTACATATGTTTGTGTGTGTCTATGTGTTAGTGATGTACTCCTTTGGCAGTGTAGTGAAGTCTGTGAATCCTCCTCTATATTTTTAATTCATAAAATAAAATATAAAGGAATATAAAAAGTAAGGGAAACCAATGTTTTGAAATAAAGAGATAAATTCAAAAGTACCCTGGTATTTATCCATAGAACTTGAAGGGTTGTGTACCAGAATGATTTCCCATTACCTCTCTCACACATTCTATTAATTCCCTCATCAAATACATATCAGTATTTAGTACTCACATACCCATTCACTGTCTCAAATGACTTGTATTTACTTAATTCTGTGAATGTGGTATTCCCTTATCCTATATCCCTACCTATTAGAAGGAAAACTTCTAAGCTCAAAGACTTGTAGATAGAAGGCACTTAGTGAATGATTGTTGGAGCAATCAAATAAATAGAAAATATGAGACAAAGATAAAGGAAGGGTAATTATTCTCTGCTCAGGAGAGTCACTATGAAAAGCCCAGAAAGAAAGGAAGATCCTGCAGAATGCATAGTGAAATAATTGCCATTATTATCATTCTAGCTTGCATTTATATAAAGCTTTCAGATTTACACTATATTTTGGAACTATGAATTCATATGATTTTTCAAAAACACTGTTGAGTTAAGTATTCTTTGCATCTCCATTTTACAGATGAGTAAATTAAGGTTTAAAATTGCATGTCTATAAGCATATAATTCATGGAGATAAAAGGAGACCCTCGAATCAGTGTCTCTCTTAGGACCAGGCATAGCATTGTAAGTTCAAAGATACAGAGTGTGAGTGTTTGAGAGATGTCTCAGAGTTGTTGGTCTAGGAAGAAAAAAAATGCCTTTAAGTAAGCCAAACTAATCAACTCCCCCTAAAACTGTAAAGATGTAAAGGAATGTGCCTAGTATTAGTGAAAGTATATAGATTAAAATATCTGATGTTTATTCACTTTCTGACTTAAGTCACTTAACCTCTTTGGACCTCAGTTTTCCCTAACTATTAAATTAAAAGATTGAGGTCCCTTTCATCTCTCAATCTATGATCCTACTATTCTATTTTGTGCCAAGCAACCATTAGATGGCCTGGTGAAATCATACTGCTTACTCATTTATTCAATTTTCAACAAATACTTAGTAAGTGATTTAATAAGGGACAAGTACTATACTAGGTACAGGGAATACTGAGATTAAAAAGAAAAAACTAAAACAAAAAAGAAAGAAAAATCAGTGCCTGTTTTCATCCTTCATATGGGGGAGTAAGGGTTAGGAGAGAATCAAATTGAAAATTTCTTTTCTAAAACAGAAAATATTTCATTCCTAAGAAAATAGATTTAGGGCTTTAAGGGATCTCAGAGAACCATAAAGTCTAACCTTCCCATTTTAAAAATCAGAAAATTGAAGCTGAGATTTGTTAAGTGATTATTAAGACAGGGTTAAGTGATTTGCCTGGAGCTAAATAACTGGCAAGTATCTGAGTCAGGAAGAATTGAGGTATTCCTGACTCCACACGTACCATTCTATCTACTATATCCCATAGTTGCTTCTTGGTAGTTAGAGAAGGATTACTAACTGCAGAATTGCCATCCATGATGCCTAAGACATACAGAGGAAAGGGGGAAAATCACAGATTAAATACCTTCTTACCTCAAAGAGGCATAGCACTACTTAGAGCACCTACATAAAGGTCAGTTTTCCCTTTAACCCCAATGAACCTAGAACCCACTAGCCAAAAGCAAAGAAAACCAATGCCTTGTTGATTTATTGTTGCCAACAAGCTGTGGTCCATCTGGAGGAAAAAGCTAGAGAAATCTGAAAATGTGTTCAGCAGCCTTTGCACCCTTCGTGGCCTTAGGTAAGGAACATAGAACCCAAAGGGACAAGACATCCCTTCAGCAGTGCTTTCCTGTCTAATGAGCCCTGAAATATAATGATTTGAGACTTTAGACCTGCTCCCTAGATCAAGGACTCTGGGCAAACCTAAAGGAGACATCTCTCAAATACTCACACTCCAAAAGATTGGTTCTAAATTCTATCTGAAACTCTGGAGAGGATTAACTCTACAAATCCTCTCTCAGTTTAGTTCTGCCAGGGAAACATGCCACAGCAATCTACCTTCTGTTTTATTGGCTCTCCTATCCTAGTCATTCATTCACTTATTACATTGCCTAAAAGGCATGCTCACACTACTTCTTCCAAAATCTTCATTTCTATTCTGTTCCCCCTTATATCCCCTCAGTCCTATTACAACTCAGGGCACCTAAGGCCTGGGGTATTGTTTTGGAGCTTCTACCCCATTGTTAAGAAACCATAAACTGGCTTAGAGTTAGAAATGGCTAGGTCAATCTGCTCATTTTGCAAATGGAGGCTCAGAGATTTTTAAGTGACTTGTTTAAGATGAGGATTCAAAATAAGGTCTCAACTCCACTTTACTATACTGCCTCTATTTACTAGTCTCTTTACCTCATTTTACCCCAAAAATATTACTGCTAGTTTTTTTATGGTTTAATCTGATGCTATGTTACAGGCATCAGATCTCTTGCAATCTTGATCTCTGGAGGTCATTTCTCCCTGTTCTACCATTTCATAGGACCAAGAAGAAGAGCATATTCCTATTTTCCTTCTCACCAAGGAAGGACCATTCCTCTCTCACTATTCCTTGATGACTCTCTTTTGTCAAGATCTATATGATCAACTCACACTAATGTCCATGTCATTCTCTTTTTTCAATGAATTTATTACCTAGTTTATCTTTTACCTTTCTAGCTTATCCTTTGCTATTATCCTCGAGGACTTCATTAATTATACTGATAATACCTCTAGCAAACTGCCCTCTTCTTGCCTTATAATCTTTAACTCCAATGACCTCCTTCTTTACTTTCTCTCTCTCTCTTCTCTCTCTCTCTCACTCTCTCTCTCTCTCTCTCTCTCTCTCTCTCTCTCTCTCTCTCTC
>JAJPUD010000017.1:661102-675208 GCA_023553655.1 Myrmecobius fasciatus | reverse complement strand
CTCTCTCTCTCTCTCTCTCTCTCTCTCTCTCTCTCTCTCTCTCTCCCCCCTCTTTCTCTTTTGCTCTCACTGTCTTTCTCTCATACACACACATATATCTTATATATACACCTATATATACATATATATATATATGCAGTATGATAGCCCTACTTAGACCTTCTCTTAGAATTACATCTCCTCTAAGATACAGAAATTTGAAATTCAGCTCCCTAAAACATAATCCAACTTTCTTCTTCTCCTATGCTCTGAGTCCCACTAAATAACAACAACAATAACTAACATTTATATAGTACTTAATATGTGTTCAGGCACTATGCTAAACTTTTCTCATTTGATCCTCACATCAACCCTGGAAGGTAAGATGCTATTATTATCCCTACTTTATAGATGAGGAAGATGAGATAAACATCCTAGGCTTCCACAGTCAGTAAGTGTATAAAGTCAGATTTGAACTCACTTCTCCCTGACCCCTGATGCAGTGTCCTACTCACTATCCCATCTAGACACTCATTGTGACCTTTAATTTGTGTATTTTTGATGGATTTGCCCTGCTATTAATGTCTCTCTAGAAAGTACCCCAGAATCAGTGATGTTCTGTTCAATGTTTAACCAACCTTTATGTACAATGCATTTTTAACTTTAATCTATTAAGAACATTTTCTCCATCATTTTCCTGAGTCTAGCTAATCAACAAACAATAAATCAAACCCTGATTTGTACTCTGCTGATTTCTGAAATATAAATATTCACAATAAAAATAGAACGAACAATCAGCTCTCTGGAGATGGTTTGAACTGGCTCTGGCCCACCTCTGCCTTGAAGCCTTTCTTCTACTAATTCATAGCTGAAGATTTCATTTCTAGATTATGCCCATCATATAATTTCTCCTCTACTCCTGATTAATTACCATTAATAGAGTAAATAAATTAATAGAGTAAATGTGAGCCCTAAATACTGCTTTGCTTGACTTGTACTTCATCTTTATTTTATTCCTAGTAGAGCTTGGCACAATGAATGAATCTAAAATCGAGAAGACCTAGATTCAAATCCAGCCTTGAAAAGTTCCTGGATATGTGGCCCTAGACAAGTCATTTTGTTTGCCTCAATTTCCTCAACTGTAACGTGGGGATAATAATAGCATTTACCTCACAAGGTTGTTGTGAGGATTGAAATGATAATATTTTTAAAATACTCATTACCTTTCCCATTCCCACAGTGATTTTTCAAAAATTATTTTTTCTTTCCTCAGCTGATCATTACCTTCTCTTTCCTCCTATTCTGTAGTCACATAAGGGAATATTCCTACTTTTCACACAGAGTAATGCTTTTATCTGTTCCCTGCCAGATAGGGTTCTCTAGAACCTGACCCAGAAGTCATCATTCCCCTCTTTCATCCATCTTCAAACATTCTTTTCTTTATGGCTCTTTCTCATCTATCTGTGTATGTAGTCAGGTCTTTCTAATTTTAAAAAGGATATCTACTGACCTTCCTAATCCATCTAGATGCCATCCCATCTCTCATCCTTCCTCTGCATTATGAATCTTTTTTAAGCATTACCTACAAGCTAGCTAGATGGCATACCAGTGAGCTGAATTTGGAATCAAGAAGCTATGAGTTCAAATCTTCAAATCTTATTCTCAAAGACAACAGCCAAGCTACTCCCTTTCTTTCAATCTCCGTTTTCTCGTCTGTAATATCAGGATACAAATAGTACCTATCTTCCTCATAAGATTGATTAGAGGATTAAATGAAACACAATTTCTAAAGTACTTTGCAAACCTTAAAATGCAACATAAATGCTAGCTGTCAGTATGTATTTGACATACTTGTCCACCGATTACTACTCCAGGCACCTCTCAGTCCTGCCAGCAGCCTAACTTTTTTGCAGCTACACTCTTACTCTCCACCCTATTGAAACAATTGTATCTGCAATAAACATAAACTTTCTAACTTACCATTCAAATTCTCTTTTATAAATCCTTATCATCATTGATCTCTTCAGGTTTTGAATCTGCTAATAATTTCCTCTTTACGGATGCCCTTCCCAAGGAGGGAAAGGGACCCACATGTGCAAAAATGTTTGTGGCAGCCCTTTTTGTAGTGGCAAGAAACTGGAAATTGAAAGGATGTCCATCAATTGGAGAATGGCTGAATAAATTATGGTATATGAATGTTATGGAATATTATTGTTCTGTAAGAAACGACCAGCAGGATGTTTTCAGAGAGGCCTGGAGAGACTTGCATGAACTGATGCTGAGTGAAATCAGCAGAACCAGGAGAACATTATACACAGCAACAAGACTATATGATGATCAATTTTGATGGACATGGTTCTCTTCAACAATGATGTGATTCAAACCAGTTGTGCTGCGATGAAGATAGTCATATATATCCAGAGAGAGGCCTGTGGGAACTGAGTGTGAACCACAACACAGCATTTTAACGCTTTCTGTGAATATTTCCATGCATTTTGTTTTCCTTCTTAGGTTGTTTTTCTTCTTCTCTTTCTAGATCTGATGTTTCTTGTGCAGTAAGATAACTGTATAGATATGTATACATGTATTGTATTTGTCATATAATTTATCCTATTTAGCATGTATTAGATTACCTGTCATCTAGGGGTGGGGGTGGGGGGGAGGAGGGGAAAAGCTTGGGGAAAAAGTTTTTGCAAAGGTCAATGTTGAAAAATCACTCATATGTTTTGTAAATAAAAAGCTTTATATATAAAAAAATAAATAAACAAATACAATAAAAAAGGGATGCCCTTCCCTCTCTGAGTTTCACAGTTACCATAATCTCCTGACTTTTATGTTACTTCTCATAAAGCTCCTCGGACTTCTCATTCTCTAACTTTTCAATATAGATGCAACATAACGGTCTGTCTAAGCTCTCTCCTGTCCTGTCCTGTTCTGTCCTCTCCTCTCCTTCTCCTCTTCCTGCTTCTTCTCTTTTTCTTCCTCCTCTTCCTCCTTCTTTCTCCATCTCCTTCTCCTTCTGTTTTCTTCTTTCCATTCAGCTCCACTTCTCTCCTTTCTTACCTCTTTTCTCTTCTATTTCTTTCTTCTCTTTCTTTATATATGTACATATATATATTTATGTATACATGTATACACACATACACTCTCTCCCTTGGTAATTTCTAGTTCAAAAGTTCCATCTATCACTATAACCTCCAAATCTCTATCTCTCCTCTTTCCTTACTTCTAAGTTGTAAACCCAACTCTCAAACTCCCTACAATACATCTTAGAAACTTACCATTCTTCCAGCAACTCAAAAATCAACATTTATAAAAACAAGGCCATTATCTTTCTCTCAAACTTGCCCCTCCTTCTGATTTCCCTATTTCTTTCTGCAGTACCACTATTCACTCACTCTATCATGTTTGGAACTTCGTGGTTCTTACTATTCTCTCTCCTTCATGTCTCAAATTCATGTACCAGATCCTTATAATATCATCACCTCCACAGCTGTTATACATCTTCTCTCTTCCATAAGTTAGCCACTTGGGATATTAAAATAGCATCATAACAGATCTTCCACTGAGCTCTAAAACTCATTCTGGGGTAGGGTTGATCATCTTCTCAGTTCTCTACATCTAGCCATCCATAGACTCTGCTTCATGCTATCAATCATTCACAAGCACCAGATACTGCCATCTTACATTCACAATTTAAAAAAATAACAGCTTTTTTATTTTCAAAATATATACAAAGATAGTTTTCAATATCCACCCTTGCAAAACATTGTGATCTACACTTTTCTCCCTCCCTTCTTCTTTACCCCATTCCCTACACAACATGTAATCCAATATATGTTAAACATATGCAATTATTCTATACATACTTCTATAATTATCATGCTGCACAAGAAAAAATTAGATCAAAAAAGGAAAAAAATGAGAAAGAAAACAGAAAGGAAGCAAACAGCAACAAAAGGTGACAATACTATGTTGTGATCTACATTCAGTCCCCACAGTCCTCTCTCTAAGATGTAGAAGGCTCTCTCTCTCTCAGAAGTCTATTGGAACTAACCTGAATCACCTCATTGTTGAAAAGAGCCATTTCTATCAGAATAGATCTTATAATCTTCCTGTTGCTGTGTACAATGACCTCCTGGTTCTGCACATTTTGCTCAGCATCAGTTCATGTAAGTCTCTCCAGGCCTTTCTGAAATCATCCTGCTGATCCTTTCTTATAGAACAATAATACTCCATTATGTTCATATACCAAAACTTATTAAGCCATTCCACAACTGATGGGCATCTACTTAGTTTCCAGTTTCTTGCCACTACAAAAAGGGCTGCTACAAATATTTTTGCACATGTGTTTTTTCCCCTTTTCTATGATCTTTTTGGGATATAGACCCAGTTGAGATCCTGCTGGATCAAAGGGACATACATAATTTTTCCTACCCCTTGCTTAGAGAACAATAATCAAATCAATACTACTACTCTTTATGGAAAGGATATAAAAACCTATTGCTCAATGATTTTACTTACCAATCCCTCCCATTACATATACCAAAATCTTTCATTCTTGTCTGCCATTCCCACAATATCTTATATCTTCCAAATAGAATATAAGTTCTTTAAAGATGATGACTATCCACTTTGGTTCTTGAATCCCCAATTTCTAGTACAAAGGCTAGCATTTAGTACCCAAGGCTTGTTAGTTATTTTTTAATTAACAGTATTTTTTCTCAATTATATGTAAAGATACTTTTCAGTATTCATCTTTGTTAGATTTTGAACTCTTTTTTTCTCTGTGTCTCTTCTCTCCCCAAGACAGAAAACAAACAATCCTTGTTAGCTTATTTCCGGTTCTAATTCTCTTCCTTCTTGACTCCATCCCTTATAGCTGTACAAGAACAATTTTATTGTGATTATGCTATTTTTTTGCTCAGAGGTTTACCATAGGTCTCCATTGCCTCTCAAGTAAAATTCAAACTCCTGTTCCTAGATTTCAGGCCTTCTACAACTTGATACAATTTTTTTTTTTGCTTTTTGCTGAGGCAATTGGGGTTAAGTGACTTGCCCAGGGTCACACAGCTAGGGAATGTTAAGTGTCTGAGACCAGATTTGAACTCAGGTCCTCCTGACTTCAGGGCTGGTGCTCTAACCACTGCGCCACCTAGCTGCCCCAACAACTTGATACAATTTTGCTTTTAATCCTGACTTTATATTATTTTCCTTCACAGATTTTACACTCCAGACAGATTGTAAAGGCTTTTTCTCTTTAAATCTCATATGGCACTTCATTTTATGTCATCATCATCATGGTTTTGATTTGCTGTTTTTTGGCTATTTCAGTCATGTCTGAATCTTCATGTTCCCTTTTGGAGTTTTCTTGGTTTGCCATTTCCTTCTCCAGATCATTTTACAAATGAGGAAACTGAGGCAAACAGGGTTAAGTGTCTTGTTCAGGGTCATCCAACAAGTAAATATCTGAGGCCAGATTTGAACTCATGAAGATGAGTCTCCCTGATTCCAAGCCTAGTGTTCAATCCACTGGATATCTTATATACATTTTTCAGATGAGGAAACAGAGGCTCATCAAGATAAAGTAACTTGCTCAGGGTCATGCAGTAAATGTCAGTGGTGGAATTTGAAGTTAAGTTTCTGTAATGCAGGTATCTTGCAATGCTATGTAATGCAGCTAATTCTCTTTCTGTCTCTGTCTTTGTCTCTTTGTATCTCTCTGAGTGTCTGTCTATCTGTCTCTGCCTGTCTGTCTCTCTCTGCATCTCTGTCTTTCTCTATCTCTGCCTCTCTCTCTCTCTCTCCCTCTTCATATACTACACACACACACACACACACACACACACACACACACACACACACTTAAAAATATGACATTCCCATTTGCCTAAACCTGGAATTATACACCTCCTGCCAGGGAGTTAGAGAGAGATAGCAAGGATAAAGGAATCGAAAGCATGAATAAATACTTGTTTCCCATTACTAGTAAGTGTGTGCATGTGTGTGTGTGTCTTGGTACAAAGATGTACAATGTTCCATTATAAATAGCCAGATTAGACCAGAAGGCTTTAAAATGTTAAGTTACTTGTCCCAGCACACAGATGGCAAGCATTTGTATGGGAATTGAATTCACATTTTCCCAATTCAAATTCCAGTACTCTATCCACTGTATCATGTTGTATCTTAAATAATCAGGTCTCCTAATAAAGAAATTTAAACCTATAATTTTCCACATGATCACAAGCCCATAGTATAGACTCAAAAATTGAAACACACAACAAGAAAACTTTCTGACTTCATAACAAATTTAGAACTAGCAGAAATCTAGAGATCAACCACTCCAAACTCCTTTTCATTTCAGAGGTCCAAAGAGGATAAGATTTTTAGCTAAGATCAAAGAGGTATGTATTGAGAGAGCTAGGATTTGAATCCAGGTCTCTCCCCATTAGCAGCCTTTCCATATCAACTGAAGTTGCCCAGTAGTCACTTTTAATAGTTGTCCCAAAGCAGTAGATGACCATTTAGGTACAAAGATCAAAGTGACTAACTTACATAAACAGATCTTACTTATAATTGAAATAACGTTTCTTCTTTGAACTGCAAACCTCATTTTCCACTGAACCCTCTTACAATATCCCTTTCCACTAGTCCAATGGCTATAAGCAGAAGACTATTTCTGAGATTCCATTTTCCCTGTTTGTGGGAGAACAATTTAGGTGAGAAGCTCAAACAACCACCAGTTCAGCCAGATATAGCAATCAAAAAATTCCATTGTGGGTGTGATTTAGATATATTTATAGGCTTGGCATAAAAAACACATCATTGGGAATGCACAACCACTTTGTTCATTAATCATATTTTATTTTGAATCTATTTCTCAATGAAAAGTAGCTTTCTATTTCTATTGCTAAGATTAATGTGCCAAGAATACATAGCAATATAAAATGGACTATGGTAGAGAAGAGGGGGGAAAACAACAACAACAAAAAAGACAAAACCCTTTCTGACCTAATGTGATGTATTTGCTTAGATTACGATTTTATTTACACCACAGAGAACACTTTATTTATTTTTTGGCTTCATAACTCATTTTTGAATAAAGAAGAAAAAACTCAAGTTAAGAGTTCCTTGTTTGACTATGCTGGACTAACTGGTACCATAGAGGGAAATTCCACCTACAGCACCCTGCTTCCCATTAAAAGGAGGAAAAAAAAGAAAGAAAAAAATTAACACATTGAAATTCAGAGTACCTTATTACCTTATTTAATTCAGACCAGGGAAGACATTTCAGAATAAAAATGGCACTAAAATGATAGGAAGACTCAGAGCTCTGAAATGTTGACATCATATTTTCTTCAGGAAGATAATCAGCTTATCAGTATTCATTTCAACCCAAGAAAGGTCTCACAACTACACTGAAAATTTGAGCTGGCCTCATCATTTCAAGAATGTAATCTCAAGGAAATACTAAAACTATCAGGGAAGGCTAGATGCAGTTATCTTTATGTGGAAAAATGCTCTGCATTAGATCCCAGTACAATTATGGCTACAAGGTCTACTTTGGTATATGAAAGAGTTTTCTATATAAAGTATTCAGAGCATCCTAGCTACTCATGCCATTTTTCTTGACACAATGGAGCCGTATTTCAAATGATGTATTTTATTCCTTTTGCTTATAAAAACACATAGAAATTGATTAGGGAGGTAGCCTAGCAGAGTGGATAGGGTTCAGGATGCAGTCAGGAAGACCTGAGTTCAATCTGACTCAGAAACTTAATGTTTGTCAATCAGTCAGCAAATATTGATGAAATACCTATTATGTGCCAGGATACAAAGAAAGGGAAAAAAAATTTGCCTTCAAGTAGCTTACATTATACTGGAGAAGTCAATATTTAAATAAGGTACATACAAGATGCAAACAGAGTAGATGGAAAGCAGTGTTAGAGGGCAAGGTTTTATTATCTGTGTGATTTTGGGCAAACCATTCAACTATTGTCAGTCTTAGTTTCCTTATCTGTAAAAGGGTGGGGGTGATAATATTGGCCCCTAGCTCACAGAATTATTATGAAGATTAGATAATATATGTAAAGTATTTGCAAACTTTAAAGAACTATGTAAATGATATCTATAATTATTTTAATGGGAAAAAAATTCTACCTGAAGCTTCCTTTAGAAAACCTGGATTTGAGGCCTGCTGTTGTCCTACAGTTTTATAACTTTAGATGAATCTTTTGAGTCCTCAATCTTCCCCTTTGTAAAATAAGGGGATAGGACTGGAGGTTCTCTAAAGCCCATTCTTTGTATCTATAGCACTTAACACAGGGTCTGGCAATTAAAGGTGCTTTATAAATGTTTATTGACTTGGCTAGTTCTAACTGTAGTATTTAGTAATTCTACTTGCTTAATGCATCTAGATTTTTTTTTTAGTTTGTTGGATTTTTTAAACCTTTTTTTTTGTTCAAATTCCTATCTGTTCCACTCACTGAGCTAAATCTTTTTAGATAAGAGTGGGGAGTGGAGGTAGGGAGGGAGACCTAAGATATCTGGAAACTAGAAGAGGATATCAATTAAGAGATCAGAGAGAATATCAGAGTTTAGGGGGAAAATGTGGTATATGCCTCAAGATGAGCACCTCTAACAACTACCAGAAAACTTTACCTTTCCTGATCAGTAGAAAAAAATGTCTAGTTTTAAGAGGATGAGACCCAAAGACCTCCCAAAAACAAAGAGATTTTTCCAATAGCAGATCCCTTATACTATGTGAAGAAAAACAAAGACATTTTGTACAATGTTCCAAGAAAACAAAGACAAGCAAAAGGAAGAAAAACTAGCAAGAGAAGAAACGTGGATCAATAAAGCACTAAAAGCCTCAGTGTATCTGACAGAAAATCATAAAACTAAGTTAAAATAATTGAAAGTTTTCCAAAAGTTGAAAGATTCAGTTCAGGTAATTACTGAAAGTCAGAAGTTCATTTGGAATCTCTCTTAAATTTGCCATTTAAAACATTTTTATTATCTGACTTTAATGATATGAAGTACTGTGAATAGTCAAAGAAAATACTATAGTTTCTGAGTTGAAAACATGTTTCTACTTTTTTTTTCTTTTAAAATCCCCATTTTTTAAGATTTTTGCTCAATTTCATATTTTGCCATAAGAATCCATTGTTCCCAAACATTTGCTGAATTGGAACAATGAATTCCTTTTAAAAATGTTTTGTGAAAACTTTAAATTATAGTTTAAAAGGCTTTTGCTGAAAGATCCTAGCCCCATAAAATGTTTTAATAAATTCATTAATTTCCAAAAAAGCAATTTCACCCATATAAAAATATCTCTGCCACCTCAACAATTTGGATGTTATCTCTAAAGGTGAGAGCGCAAGGTATCCTAGTCCATTCTATGAGTGATTCTTGTCCATATCCTCCCATAAATCTGCTACAAAGGGGCCAACCAGTATTTTGGGGTCTTTGCCACTCTTCCATCACATAATTTAGACATATATCTACATTTGACATTTAGACAATTCACCCATTCTTCCTCATCCTCACCTTACAACCAGCCCATCTTCTCTTTTGAACATGCATTTCCCTGATTTCTTTGCTCCTATTCTTCTCTGAAGTTTGTTATTTCCTATTAGTCACAGACTACTCACACCTACTATGAACTTCTTCATTCACCTCCCTTGGATACTCATTTTCCATTTTTCTTAGATTTTACATTCCTTTCATATAACTACAGTGGGAGAAAATTAGGGTTAAAAAGATGAGCCTTTGTTTCTGGAGGAAGTCTGGGGTTATCAACTGACCTTTTTAACTTCCTGAAGGAAATCCAATACATTTATATCTTCCTATATCATTCTAGGTTGTCCCTTAGTCCCAGATAGAGATTTTGATGGATAAGTTGTAAGAATATCAGAGCTTAAAATGACCTTAGAAATAATGTAATCTAAAGCTTTCATTTAATTTAACTCTTCATAAACAGAAGTCCTGAAAGATTTAAGTAGCCTGTTCAAGATCACAATGGTAGTTATTAACAGAGGCAACATTCAAATCTAGGCCCCTTGACTCTAAGTGAAGGATTCTTTCCATTGCTTCATGTTGATATTTTTTTTTGGGGGGGGGAGCAGAGTGGGATAGAAAGAAGAGTGAGATATAAAATTTCATTAGCATGGGAAACTTCAGTGAGGAGACTTTTGTTTATTGAATATTGTAAACTATTCTTCAATTAGAGTTTTATACATAAGTACTTCAAATTCATGAATTGCTCAAGGTCACAGATAGTACATGTCAGAAACAAAAATTGAACCCAGGACTTCCTGACTTTGAATGCAATTCTTTATTCATCAACAACTCGCCTCCCTAATTTTTTAATTAATAATTTTTAATCTAAGAATATTAAGCCTCTATCTGAGGATCAGTGCCCTTCCTTCACTGCTGTTATACAAACTCTTCAATATCACTTGATACTTGTCAAATTACAGGCTTCCATGAACTTGAACTACTAAATTATTTGATGTGAATGTAGAGGCTGTGTGTGTATAATTTCTTCCAGAATTGATTTTTGTAGAGACCTCCAATAAGTCAACAGTTTAAATGACTGAAGTAGAAAAATTGTACATCCTGTGTTCCAGGGAGGCTTCTCAGAATCCTTTCATTATCAACTCAAAATTACAGTCATTCATAGCTATCTTACATGCACCACAGTGGCACATTAGTCCAATGATGCACATTTACACTTGGAATTTCTATAATTTATTTACAATGGAATGCAATATTATTCATTTATCCAAATAGTAATCAATTCTATCAATTGTTCAATAATACTCCTTCCTTTTTAAAAAAAAATCTAGATCTATGATTCTATCAATTTAGAGAACTATTTATGTGGATATTCCTTTTGCCCATGAAGAAGGAAGGGGGAGTAGGAAGTAAACAAGCATTTATTAATTGCCTACATCAATAGTCTCTAACATTGAAAAGATTGCAAAGATTTGTAAAACTAAAAAAAAAAGAAAAGAAAAGAAAAGAAAAAATCTAGGAAGGAAGGAGGAAGGCAGGAATAAATATTAAGTGGCTAATATGTACCTGGTCCTATATTAAGCATTTTTTAAATATTATTTCATTTCTTCCTCTCAACAAGCCGTTGAAAGGTGCTATTATTATTTCTATTTTAAATGTGAAGAAACTGAGGGCAGCCCTAAGCTTACATTAGTAATAAACTGTTTGAGGCTGGACTTGATCAGGTCTTCTTGAATCCAGGTCCAGTGTTCTATATGTTTTGTTACCTATTTTTCTCTGAAAGGCAATTTATTGCAGAAATTATCAAAGACACCATATTTTGAGAAAACAAAAACTAAATTGTCTCAATGTACTGGTATTATTCTTCTTTTACAAGTTTTAACTATCTGTTCATTTTTTTTAATTTTTAAATTTGTTTTAAATTTTATGTTTAAGACAGATCTGTATGTTACTAAAACTGTCAAGAATTATTTTAAAATATTGACAATAAATTTATTTTACATAAAGGAATAAGCTTGTCATTTGTAAAAAAAACCTATAAAAAAGGAATCTGTTGCTTATCTTCATGTCACAAATTTAAAACTTGAAAAATACCTCAAAGATCATCTAATCTAGTCCTCTTCATTTTACAGATTATAAAAAAGAGTTCTAGAATATCCACATGATTCATCCCAAGTTATGAAAATGGTAAGGGACAAAGGTAGGAATTAAACTCTTATTCAGGACTATTATCCTATAATTTTGTGGATGTACACAGGGTGTATACCTGGGAAGTTCCCTTCACCATCGCATACTAGCAACTAATTTTTTAACTTAGAAGCAAGAATTCTCGAAGGTTCTGAGTATGTTTCATTGACTTGTCCATAGTAACACATAACTAATATGTCTCAATGATAGTAATTGAACCCTAATCATCCATACTGCAAGGCTATCTTTCTACCTGCTATATAGTATTACTTGTCAATATTCTCTCAGAATTTTTTTTCTCTTTTAAATAGTATTTTATTTTTTCAATTACATATTAAGACAATCTCTAATTTTATTCATTTTTATATAAAAATGAGTTCCAAATTCTTTACCTCTCTCCGGAACTGCTCTCTCCCCAAGATGATACTTTGATATAGGTTATATATGTACAATCATGTAAAGCCTATTTCCATATTATCCATGTTATGAAAGAAAAAACAGAACAGAAGGAAACACAGGAACAAAATAGCATGCATTGATCTGCACTCATATTCCATTATTTCTTTAGCTGGATGTGGCTAACATTTTCTATCATGAGTCTTGGAATCGTCTTCAATTATTGAAAAGAGCTAAGTCAATCACAGTTAATCATCACACAATAATTGCTACTGTGCACAGTGTTGTTTACTTCTGCTCACTTCACTTTACATCAGAGCATGTAAGTCATTCCAAGTTTATCTGAAATCTACCTGCTTGTCATTTCTTTTAGCAAAATAGCATTCCATTACATTCATATACTACAATTTATTCAGCCATTCTCCAATTGATGGGTATTCCCTCAACTTTCAATTTGTTACCACCACAAAAAAGAGCTGCTATAAATATTTTTGTACATGCAGTTCCTTCCCCCCCCCCTTTTTTTACAATCTCTTTGGGCTGCAAAATTGATAGTGATATTGCTGGATCAAAGAGTATTCACAGTTTGAATGCCCTTTGGGTGTAGTTCATAATTTTCAAGACACCATTTCAGAAATTATAAAACCCCAACTTAAAGATTCCTACCAGAGTGTATTATTCCAAAATATTGCTAGCCATTATTCTTACTTTCCCTAGTTTTTTCAAGTTTTTATTTTCATAATGCAAAATAGATTTTTTAAACCAAGAAAGGATTTTCAAGTCCCTCTAGTCCAACCTCTTTTATATTTTACAGGTATGGAAGCGTGATGTAGCCAGGGGGACATAAGAAATAAAACTAAAGAGCCAAAATTTGAACTAGGGTCCTCAGATTCTAGACCCAACACCCTTTCTACTAGACCATGTTCCCCCTAGAGTGGAGTCCTTTTAAAATTCTCTTCTGAGAGTGTTGGTCAACTGTGAATCTCTATTTGCTTAATTAATGATAATAGTATTTGTCATTTTAATAAAAATTACTTCCCACACAGAAGGGAGGTCTTTGTAAATCAAAGAAGTGTAAAATGTTGGCTGAATCAATTAGGAAAGGATGCACATCACAAGCCTTGACATTTTATGGATGTTTGAAAGCTGTTTGAAAGGATGACATTCATCTCCATTAGAGAATATAGTTCCAATATTCTAGTAATGAATGCTTGTGGCTTAAGGAACCACTTTTCTAAGACTAAAACAGTATAAGTTTCTTGAAGTCAGGGAGTACTTAATTTTTGTTTTTATATCCACAGTACCTGGCATAGTATCTTGCACTTAATATGCACTTCGTGGTAGAACTGTCTATCTGTACTAATGGAAGAAATTTCTCTACCAGAGGTCCCCTAAATCAATTAAATCATAGGTCTGATCAAACAAAAGTGAGAAGTGCAGTATAGTAATTCTTAAATAATCATAGAATTCTCTGGCATTTTATTAGTATACTGGTGTAAAAATACCTGATTGTCATTAGTATTCAACTATAGTATTTTCCTAGTATTCCCAGTATTTCCAACTAATATTTCCCATAGAATACTTCCCTCCACAAGAATATTCAAAATATGCTGGGTCAGTGATTCAACAAGCATTTATTAAGCATTTTCTCTGCACTAAGCATTGTACTAATTGATGGAAATACATATACCAGTAGAAAGACAATCCCTGCCCTCAAGGAGTTTTTTTTTGAAATTTTATTTTATTTTCAATTTATAGAATAAAACAAACATTTCCACAATATAACATAATGTAATAAAAAGATGATTGCACATGAAACTGCAAATATGTACAACTTGCTTATTAAGGAGTTTATCTTCTTATGGGGAAGACATCACACAAAAAGGAAACCGAAAGAGCAAGAAAGAGATCTGGAGAAGGGATAAGATCTGGAGATAGGCTAGTGAGAAATCAAAGAAGAAACAGCTGTGGGAAAGGGGTGTGTGTGTGTGTGTGTGTGTGTGTGTGTGTGTGTGTGTGTGTGTG